>JAAGKR010002746.1:23963-76489 GCA_011419295.1 Clarias macrocephalus
GGGCCGCAGAGCAGCATTCCAGCATGATATTGACCCCAAACACACCGCCAAGATGACCACTGGCTTGCTAAAGAGGCTGAGGGTAAAGGTGATGGACTGGCCAAGCATGTCTCCAGACCTAAACCCCATAGAACACCTCTGGGGCATCCTGAAAAGGAAGGTGGAGGAGCACAAGGTGTCCAATGTCCACCACCTCCATGATGTTGTGATGAGGAGTGGAAGAGGATTCCAGTGGCAACCTGTGAAGCTCTGGTGAACTCCATGGCCAAGAGAACTCAAGCCGTGCTGGGAAATGATGGTGGCCACAGAAAATATTGACATTTCACATTTTCACTTAGGGGTGTACTCACTTTTGTTGCCAGGGCTTCAGCTATTATTGGCTGTATTTTTAGTTATTTTGAGGGGACAATAAATTTACACTGTTATACAAACTTTACACTGACCAACTTATCATTGTGTCAAAGAGTCATTTATGCAGTGTTGTCCTATGAAATGATATAACTAAATATTTGAAGAGATGTGAGGGGTGTACTCACCTTTGTTGCCAGGGCTTCAGCTATTATTGGCTATTATTGAGGGGTGTACTCACCTTTGTGACATACTGTATATGGTCAATCTTTTTGGTAAAAGTTGTCTGATTTAATTATGCTGTCTTTCACATACTTTCGTAGATCTACTTAAATTGTCAGTAATAAATGCAGATTTTTTGACAGCCTCTGCTTCTCTTCTTCTCCCAAATTCCCTCCTTGGTCGGAATTTTTTTATGTTGCTTCTTGTTGCTCTTCTCTAGATGAGCTTTGGTCCCTGTTTATTAGTATATAATGTGTCCAATTCCTGTCTTACCAAAAGTTATAAACATAAAAGCTTTTGGAAAAATCTGGGAAAATATTAAATTTGATGGCTGGGCTTAAGTTTATGCAGAGGGTAATTACAATATAAAAGTACAGCTGACTGGAGTAGTTTCTAAATTTTGTTTCTTACTAAATAATTTGACCTCCCAAGTGAAATTGAAGTACTTTTGAAATTATTTGTAATACCATTTTCTTTATCTTCTGCTATTACATGGGCTGTAGGTTTTATTACCCGTATACCACAAAGAAATTCTCAATCTACACTGAAAAAAGTGAAACAGCTGTGTCATTGATACCAAGTATGTTTCTTCATGGATTGTGAAACTGTTATTTTTTACTTTGCTTAAAAGCAAACATCGCAGCCCCTGGGTAAACGTACATGTAATCCATTCACTCAAAGGTCGTTTCTACTTCAAACCAAAGGTTCGCTGTGTCACATGAACTCATGTAATTTCTATGTTATATGTGTCTCTTCCATGAGCAAATTTATGATTTATGTCAGGAACAACTACTTTGTAGCTCGAGGTTTGTATCCATGTTTGCAAGCTAACTACACCTATATTACCTAGCGTTAGCTAACTAACTCAGTTATTTTCAAAAACGCTGGAGTTTGTACGCTAAGATGGTAGTGCTGAATTACAGCAAATGTATTATATTTAAGTACCATTGGTTATCATTGTAAAAATTTGTGTATTTGTTTGTTGATTGTAGTGTACTTATAGTTATGCTTATAACCTTCTGGACTTGCAAACGTGTAAGTAATGTTATGTTAATATCGCTAAAACTATATTCCCTCGTATGAAATGGGGCATTAGCACATTTTCCTGACATACTGGTAACACTTTTTTTTTTTTTTACACGTTTTTAACATTATCAGAATATAATCCTTAACATTGGCAGAAAATTTTTGACATGTTGATTTAACGTTACTACAAGTAAAAGTACAACAGTCCAAAAGTCCACTGTTAAATTAACCATGTACATTAAATAAAATGTGAAATAAAACACAAAAACAGTAAAAAAAATTTTTGCTTAGTAGTACTAGCATGGATTACTGGGCAGAGCACAGTCCCCAAATCAACACAGACTGTGGAAACTTCACACTGGACTTCAAGCATCTTGCAGTGTGTGTGCGCCTCTCCATTCTTCCTCCAGACTCTGGGTCCTTGGTTTCCAAATGAGATGCAAAAGTTGCTCTCATCAGAAAAGAGGACTTTGGACCACTGAGCAGCAGACCAGTTCTTTTTTTATTTAGCCCAGGTACAGATCTGGCCATTAAGAATGCACGCTTTTTCCCGCGAGATCCCGCAATTCGGCACGCGCCATGCTGCGAGATCCCTCAAGCAACATTCGGGAATTTAAATAAATGTGTTGTGCTTCACTGAATATCCGCCAGATGGCACTTGGAAGGACTTTATCTAAAAGCCAGACCAAGTACAACGAAGAATTGTGTATAATTAGTTATTTTAGTTAGCCTAAAACAATATTGTTTCCCATGCTGAAGCAAACATTACTTTTATTTTGTTTTACAATAGATCTTTTATGATGAATGTGCATATATGTGATTCATATTATGTACATACAGTACAATGCTCAAATTACAAATTTGGATTAGAGCGCATGCGCGAGCGTGCAGCAGCTTGGTGCGGTTGCTCTCCGGGTTTTTTACCTGTGTGTTTTACTTGTTTTTTCTTTTATATATATATATATATATTTCTACGTTTTTATCCATATATAACTTTTTTTTCAGTATGGTCAGCCCTTTCAAATCATACCTTTTGAAAGTGTTGTCCTTATTAGTTATACAGCTATATTTATGTTTATATTACATGGTGATGTGCCTGACACAAGTATTACACTGGATGGCTTCAGTGCGATACGGAGCGACAGGACGAAGAGAGAGCGTGGTAGGAGGGGGGCTTGCTGTTTACATCAACAACGTGTGGTGTAAACCCGGTCATGTGACTGTTAAGGAGCGTGTGTGTAGTCCGGAATTTGCCCATATTATTTACCCAGAGAATTTCCTCATGTTATAGTCCTGTGACGTACCGCCGCAGCGTGTGATGTCATCCACTTGGCCACGGCCAAACTCCAGACCCAGCACCAAGATGCCGTTCTTCTCCTCCATTATTTCTTGGGGAAATTTGCTTTGATATACAACACGCTTCCTGACTTTTTATGCTGACATGCCAAGGTTTACCTGAATTTCTTGCACCTTTTACAAGATATTCTTACTATATCCTTGTTCATTATGCAGTATCTAACTTTGTGGTAACATAAATATAAAGTGATTGGTAATTCACAATATAAGCAGTGTTGAAGTTTAAGGGCAGATCGGAATATGTCCTTCCTTGGGTAACAAAATTTCATGCTTGTTTCTGAGAGTTCTGGTGTCACCTTGTGGTGGAAATTAGATTCTGAAGACTTCAGATAGTATCACAACAAGAGTAGAGGTTTATTTACTGGACATCTCGGTTACACACACCGCAAAGTGTCTGCAAGAGAGACAGGTAACCCCCTCTCACAGTGCCTTATATATTCTAACAGAGCAGGTCATAGTCACATCTCATAAAACACATACTGCTTAAGAAAACAACAGAACTGTTCCCTCAGGTGCTGAAAAGCAGGCGAGTTACTCTACTGTCTCTGTCAACGTACACAGATCAAGCCCTTTACTCCCTGTACATCTTGTTCTTTCTTGCATGTACATATATTCCAACTGACCCATGATTATAGATGTTTAGTAACACACACAGTTGGTTAAAATATTCTACCACAATCGTTTTATGGTTATCAAAACACAGATAGATATAATTATTAAGAATATCTATAATAACTTGTGAGTATTAATTTATTAAGTCAAGCAATAATCTGTATTTTTTATGCAGTATTATAATAAACTACTTTTTAATAAATAATAAAAATTAACTACTAATTTTTAATAGTAAAAAGAACGAAAAGTATCGATAATGGATGCACCAAAATGTTTTTTTTTTAAATATATATTCTTTCTCATGTTTCCACACAGTTGCATTTAGTTGAGCCTTGGCTTTTAAAACATCATCTTTGTTTGCATATTTTATTTTGATTTACAGTGCACCCGGAAAGTCTTCACAGTACTTTTTCCACATTTTGCTATTTTATAGCCTTATTTAAGCCTTATTCGGGAACAATGAGGTGTAAGTGGCCATACTATTTAAGGACCTTTATGTTGATGGGTGTGTTGGTGTCCTGTTGATTGTGGGTTCTTCTCTTCCTACCATTTACCTTTCCATTACTGTTTGTGTTCAGGTGTGTTGCTGTGAATGGTCCGAGGTTTATCTGCGTATTTATAGTTCGACCGGAGTGGGGCTGGTGGCATCAGTATTGCAGCAGGTTAGTGGTAGAGTTCACTTGCAGGTATGTTTGGTGATTGTATTAAATTTCTCAATCGCGTGCAGTGGTGATATTTATTGTGTTGATTTAAGCAATAGCATCAACTGCAGGTATGTGAATGCTACCTGGTTTGAGCCACAACACTTGTTAGAGTAACCATATGGATGCATTTGGTCTCCGTTCAACCCTAATCATAAGTCCGCTTTTCCCTTTCTTGCATATGGGGGTTAGTAGATTTAGTTTAATGCTTGGCTTTTTCTTATAAATGTAAAGGGCAAACTTGGTTAAATAACTTGGAGGTCTAAAGTTTGTATAAATCTTCAAAAAGGTTTGTAGAAAGTCATCTGTTCTGAAAAACAGGGGGGGGGGGGATCTATTTTAAGCCATTAAACGTGAACATTAAACACTAAACAGATTTGTTTCTAATAAAAGTTATCTAATTGAGAGCTGTAAGGTCTGTAAACTACCATTGTAACATTGTAAAAAAAAAAGTGATCTGGAGGGAGCGTTATGATCTGGGGTTGCTTCAGTTGCTCAGGTATAAGCTCAGCAACGTTATGTGGCAATAAAATAAAGTCAGCTGATGACCTGAATGTACTGAATGACCAGGTTATCACATCTATGGTGGTTTTCTACCCATATTCCAGGACTCAAATTGTAAATGAGGGACATTTTCACATATTTATTGCCCCCACAGTTTGCCATGTAATCAAAGCTAAAGGAGGTCAAATGAAATATTGGACAACAGCGGGCAACGTTTTTTGGAACCAGAAATATCAGAATCTTCATTCGTACTGCATTTCTGTGACTCACCATCAGTAGCAGAGGAAATTAAGCTTCTCACTGCAGTCTCTGTTCTCCCAAAGGTTTGTGTTATTGTTGTAAGCTCCACAGTGGTAGGGTGGAGCTGGGCATGAGGGCAGCGGGACCAGGCTCCCCAGCGGCACATTGCCCACAGAGACCCACTGACCGTTCACGAAGCGCAGGCCGGTCCACACACGGACTGTTTGGGTTTGAACAATCGCATTTCTAGCCAGCATAAGTTGGTTGCTAGAAACGGGACTGGCCAAGTCATTGTAGTAAGTTCTGCAGTACTCAAGAGCTTCCTCCCATGTCTTACTCTCATTCACCAAAACAAATCTCCAGAAACAATAGAACGAATAAGCAATTTGACAATCAGCATCATCCCAGCCAGTCGACCACACTACGACACAGCTCTCTGATCCTCGTGTGTTATCAGGCTGGTGAGGTGCCCAGTTAAAGTAATTAGGTGGTTTTCCATTAGACCATTGCCAGATGTTGGATCCACGTGCAGTTCTGTTCAGTCCGATCCAACCGTCTACATACTTAATGGCAGCTGCAAGCTTCATCAGTCTCTGGTTCTCTGTGTCAGTAGTGATGACTGCCAGATCCACATAGTTTTCTCTGCAGTACTTCTGAGCAGAAAACCAGTCCGTCTTTTCATTTATGAAGACATAATTCATTATCTGACAAACAGCCGTGCCACAAAGAAGGAGAAAAAAGACAAAGGACAACTTCATCTCTACTGTGACTCTCGAACCATTTACCTTCTGCATGCTGTGTTCCGAGATCAAATGAGAGCACTTTCACAACAAATGCAAAATAGGTTACCTTAATGTTTGTTTGCATGTCTTTAGCATATTTCACCCAGAAAATTTGCCTACACTGTTGTTTTGTGATTTTCTGGTTTCAAGTGCGAGCTGAGCTTCTGTAAGAAGTTACAATGTAGTATTAACATTAATAGCACTTTCTACTACTACTAGAGATGAAACAATTACTAACTGAAAATTCATTTTGCATATTTGTTTTTTATATTCCCAGACATGTAAAAAGTATTGTTTTTGTTTGTTTGTTTGTTTGTTTGTTTTTATAATATAGCAATGTTATTTGCACTTTTAAACTAATACATTGTTTTTGAGGAAGAAAGGTTTAGCCATTAATACTTGATTTTCATTTAGGGCCTTTAATCGCAACAACCTGCCTAAGCATAGAACGAAATAGTTGTTCAGCAGATTTTTAAACAGCACAAAGAAGGCTAAGGTTGATCAGGTCGAGACTCTTTCTTGATGTTGATGTTTTACTCTTTTGTTTAGTCTTTCGACGTCTGGATCTTAGACTAGAGAGAAATGCAAAGTGTATGCTTTACATTTTCTTTGCATGTAGTGTAAACAGCACTGCTCACTATGGTCATCCCATATGGCAAACCATTCCAACTCTAGCAAATATAATTGCTGGCTGGAAGATTAGATGCATGCCAAATGAAAGTCATTAATGAGAGTCGTAACATTCTTAATTTACTGCATATTATGTACGTCATAGTATTTGACAGCTATGGACTTCAGTTAAGTGTAAAAGAAGTATGCCAAGGCTTCTAACTTTTTTTCTCTACGAAAGTTCACCCGGAAATACTCAACCAATTCAGAACCTTTAAAATTAGAAATTTCTTTTGAAAGTTCATTCTTTTGATTTCATTTTTTGTTTTTTGAAAGAAGAAGTGGGACCCACCAATAGAATGATCTGCGATGCGAATGGTGTAGGTGGTAAAGAGAAGCTTAAAATGATGAAGCTATTGGAGTAATTTCATCAATATAGAACCCATAAATGCAGAACACACTAAATACACATCCAGCACCTCTGGCTAAAGTCCTAAAGCTGGGACTGTTAAATATTAGATCACTTACATCTAAAGCGCTTTCTGTTAATGCAGCTGTCATGGGTCAGGACTATCCAGCACTGTGATTAACAGAAACCTGGATTGAGTATGAGTATGTTGAATTAACTGAAGCCGTACAAAAGCACAAACAAATTTAACACACACATTTAAAGTTCTCTGTAGTAACACCACATGTGTAGCCACAACTAAGGAGTCTTTATCCTAATTCAAAGTTTTCTACGATCACTATCATTTAAAAAGTGTCACAGGATGAAGGTACGCACAGAGCTGCGCTACCGCATTAAACACAGCTTTTATTAACCAGGAATAAGACCACTACAGAAATCTTCACATGCAGTAACATTAGGCAAAAAATTCAGGCTTTGTCACTGGACAATTTTATTCATGCAGATAATAAGCTGACCATATTACATGAGAACCTAGAATGTTTTATTCCTCTTAAAGAGTTGAAAAATTTGTACTCAACTTTTCTGTAAAATCATCAATCTGTGTATTAGATCCTATACCGACTCATTTTCTCAAGTAAATAGTACACGCAATAACAAAATGGTTCATTCTTCACTCAGCAGATATTTTCAAATGAGCAGTTATTAAACCTCTAATTAAGAAACTTTATCTTGACCCCTGTCAGCTGTTCAACCTACAATTTATCTCGAAGATCCTGGAAAAGGGAGTAGCTCAGCAGTTATGTTCATACTGTATATACATAGGGATAGCATAAATGAACTGTATCAGCACAGGGACAGAGCTTGTTCAAGTAGCAAATGACCTCCTATAGGCCTCTGATCAGGGTTGCGTCCCTTGACCTTGTCATACTTGACCTTAGAGAGACTTTTGTCCTATTTACACCAGGGCTAGTATTACCTGGGGACCTTGTGTGATTTGTAATAATTGCAGAGTTTGTCTGTGATCTTAATCTCGTGCAAATAGCTCGGAGAAATGTACAAAATCATTTTGATGGGTGCTAAATACTACACTTGAAAATAGTCTAGAAGTTTAGAGGTAAGCTTTAGCTACAGCATTTAAAAGATAATAATGCCTGATATTAAAGTTGTGTTCACGAAATGTTCATCATTCAAACAAATGTTACTTTAGTGTTAGAAAAATGATAGACATATGAACCTAATTGCAGTTAAATGTAAAATTCAGCAAGTCTGTATGAATTAAAAATACAATTTTCCACTGTATTATGGTAACTAGAGATTAGAGACCTGGATCCATTAACGGATTAAAATCCTTCTGAATCACTTACTGATCGGATCCGGGTCTCATGAATCCTTTGAGTCACTTGAGTCATTAGGGGATCTGACTGCATTTTACTATACGTACCTCCTCCTCTAGGGAGCACACCAAATCTTTGGACTCATGACCACACTCGGATCTGGCTGTTTCACTACATACTGATGTATCTGCTGTATTCCTCGGTTCAGATGAATCATTAGCTGCGATTTTGAGTCTCTTATGTTTCTGACCTAAAGGAAGTTTACAAAACAACTCAGTCAACTACTTGTTCCTACAGTTATTAGCTGGTAACTAATTATATAGTTATATACTATAACTGGTTGGTATACTCAGAATGGTCCACTTTTCAGTTTGTATTAATGTATGTTGTTGTTAGCAACAAGATAACTTATGACAGTATGGTATGCTAGATTGTTTTTGTAAAGTTATCTTGCATTTGTCTGTTGATATAATAAATTATGTATTTATTACCATTTGCGCATGTCCTCCAATTCCAGTAACTTCCAGTAAATTTGCATGATGTGCTTCATTTATGATATATTTTCTCATGTACAAGTATTTAAAGTAAAAAAAAAAATTCAAACTTGTCCTTTTGTCGTAAACAAGATTACTGTGATGGGGCATATGCAAGTGTTCAGCTAATCAGCCTCTGAGCACATGGTTAGCATTAATGTAACTGCTAACTACAAAAAGCTAAATGTTTATGTTCCTTATATGATCTTTAAAAACAGTTTTATGTTTTGTGACACAAGTGTTTCAGTTAACTTAGATGTGTAGATACAGTTGGTGAAATTATTTTGTAAAATGTTTTAAACCTTTAGTAAGTTCTAATCGTATAAGATGTAAAAAGCAACAAATAAATGCATATTAATATTTATTGTGTATGTAAGGGACTACCACCAGAGGTCACTGTGCGCACGTTTGTTTTGTAGTTTTTTGTTAGCCGACTCAGTTTCCCAGAAGGCACCTCGGTCAGGTGACGCTGGAGCTCACCTGAACCGAGGTAGCTCATTAGTATTGTTATAAATAGCTGGATGTTCTGGGAAACTGGGTCGAGCATTAATCCTGTCAGTGGGCATGTCTTTCGGTTCTGTTCGGTTCGGTTCTGTTCGGTTCGGTTCGGTTCTGTTCGGTTCTGTTTGGTTCGGTTCGGTTCTGTTCTGTTTGGTTCTGTTCTGTTCGGTTCGGTTCTGTTCTGTTCTGTTCTGTTCGGTTCTGTTCTGGTTTTATTTTACTTATGTTACTTTATTTGGGCTCTGTTTTGTTCTGTGGTTTGAGTATTGTGTAAGTGTGTTTTTTGGTTTATTTTGTGGAGTTGTGTGTGTATTGTGCGGTGTATTATCTGTGTATTTCCCCTAGTTTCCGGTGTGCTCCCCTAGTCTCTAGGGTGGGCCCCTAGCCTCCAGTGTGTGGGTGTGTTCCCCCCGTCTTTAGGGCAGTCTCAAGCCTCCGAGTCAGTCCTAATGGTCTGAAATGCTTACAAAGGTCTGTAATGTTGTTAATCATGTGGAAGGCTAAAAGAGATTGTTTATGTGTGTGTTCTGTTCAGAGTCCAAGTATGTTTTATTGGTTCCATTTTGTTAATTAAAGACTTTTATGTTTTAAAACAACCCCTCTGCGCTTATGCTTGCCTTTTCTGCCCACGGCAATAACACCCGCCTGAACTGCCTGTCATACCAGTATGTGACAGTGTACAAGTCATTTTACGTGAGTGTGAACAAAATTATTTCAAAATTATATCAAAACAATTGGATCTATTAAAATACTACAGATTACAACTTTTAGAATTTTAGTCTAAACCAATCCATACCCTGTCTCCAGTCTGATTGCCCTTATACCTTTAGGACATGGGGTGCGTTACATACACATTTGTCCAGGTTTCATCCACCAACAACCAAGCCACCCCAGCTCTATTCCTTCACATGCATAGTGTGTAAATTATGTTGTTTCCTTACAGAAAGACAATATTTTGAGCACCTGGGTGATCATCTTAAAAATCATGAAACTGTGCCTTGCATTTTCCAAGATTGTGATTACAAAACAAATGTATATACAACATTTCACAGTCATAAAAGCAGGAAACATAGTTCAGTGGAACATTTTAAAACCATTGTTTTTTAAGAACACCAAAGCCAGATTCATGAAGAAACTAATTCTGCTGAAAATGAAAACTACAGTGATTTTGTCCGTATGGAGGATGAAGACTTGAGTGAAACAATTGTCAAGACACTGGGTTTCCTCCTCCTCAAACTGGAGTGCATTTATGTGTCTAATATATGCAATAATGATGTGGTAGAGGAACTGAATTTTCTTACATCATCTGCATCTGGCCCAGTTATTAAAAACATTATACTGAGCACTCTGAAAAAGCTCATGAATCAGGACTGTCGTCTTCACAGAGTGCCCTGCGGATGAAGTCTGCGCCTCTCTTGCAGATGATGTTGAATCATCAAGTTCACAAGGTACAGTTCTTCTTCCTGAGTCATGCCGTTCTGCGCCATGGCCAGTGCCGTTTCAAGTGCCTATGTTTTCCTGTGACATTGAACGTATCTTTGCAGAGGCTAACAAGTCATATCATGCTTCTAGGACACATTTCAATGATGCAAGTGTTAAATCTGCAATAATTCAAGACCTTGCCAAAGCTATATTTTCTTACATGGCCTAACCGTTCAAGTATGCAAATATCATCAGTGGCTGAAGCCCTTCTTGAAAAGTTTCCATGCCTAAAGGAGCCTGGGTCCTTTTCTGGCATGTAGGCTGGCAACAACGGCTAAAGTACAAGATGCACAATTTCCGTGCCAAACTGAAATCACAAAAATATACATATCCAGAATTAGAAGTAAACACACAGAGGAAGCTACCATCCAATGCAGAACCAGCTAAAAATGAGAGAAGACCAAAGAAAGCAGAAGTTAATTACCTCCCTCTGCATCCTGTTGGAGAAAATCAGGACACTTTGGGAAATGCTGTGAGACAACAGAATTAACCTCATTTGTTCTATTGTGTTAAGCAAGCATGCTTCGGCTTTCATTTGCCAAAACTGGATGCTGCAAAAATTGTTTGCTGATCATTGTTTTCAGTTGAACAAAATTAAATCTGTCCATTAAAGAAAGTTATAGTTTTTCCTCATAAGATTTGATTCATCTGGATTTATTTTACAGATGGGAGACAGTTAACTATGACCGTTTTAAAAGTTCCTTAGTGCTGATTAATACAAAAACCTTACTTGTGATCCAGGGGCGGATCTACCGGGGTGGCATGGGGTGGCAATTGCCACCCTGAGAAAAAGCCTTGCCACCCCATTTGCCACCCCAACTCTAGTGTCCTAGGGTTCTAAAAATAGAGTTTTTTAATTTATCTAACGTTCCAATCCAGATATCAGGTTCAAGTCAATCACACATCAGCCTTTATTTCATTTTTATAGGACAATGTAAAAATTTGCACCCTAGTATATACACCGAATAAGAACAGCGTTCCTTGAATCCACAAAAACCATGCAAGGATGCTTGCTTCAGTGTTGCCACCCCTCATAATTTTAATGCCACCCCCTTGCCACCTCATGAATAATTTTCTAGATCCGCCCCTGTTGTGATCAAATAGATGGCATGAACAAAGAGAACAACTGTAATTGAACAACATACTAATTTGACTTAACTAACATTAATCTATTTGCTTTTTTCCCCTCAACAAGAGGATGAACTTGATGGCTACACTATAAAAAAAATGATTGTAAGGCTTTGTAAATGAAGCAAGAAAAAAAAAGTATTTTTTACAAATAATAATTTTGTTAAAGTGAAAACTTTAAAGTATTAAGTAAAATCTCTATATTGACTTAATTTAGACTTGCAAACATTAAACATTCAACAGTCAAGTAAATGTTACTTATGATTCTTTGACAAATCTAAACGAATTAATAGAGTACTTATATACCTCTAAAAATCAAGTAGAATTTAGGCTGACTCTAGGTGATCTGCGCATGCGTGAAAAGAAGCTCACCCGCGAGGACCTTCTCCAAAGTGCTTCTCCATTTTCTTCGGGCATAGTTGAAAATGCGTAATATTTTGGAGTTTTTGTTCCGAGCAGACATGCCGCGCGCTCTTAATCCTCAGACATCATCGAGATTTGAATGCAATACATTAAGGAAAACTACTTTTTCCTTATCATTTCATGCCAATATTGATTGCCCCCATGTTAAGGTTTTTTTTTCAGTGACCTTATCAAAATCCTTTTCTTCAAAGTATAGTGTAAAACACACAGATTGTTATGTTCAGCCTTGTTTCTTTCATCATTAGATGAGTGAAAGTATTTTGAATGTATTTGTAAATGGTCTTTTCCAGACTACTAATTACTACTTTTTATGTTTTCTATATTGCAGAATATATTTCTTATGTGGATCCTGTCAGCTGTATTATCTTTGCTACAGAGCACTTGGCCATGGACTTGCTGAATTTACTTTAAAAGCAAAATTTATTTGTAAAAGCAGTCTGTTAATATTTGTTCTAATACTTGCTCTAGTTACGATTCTGTCCAGTTTTTGTATAGACATGTAAGTTAAGATGGCTTGAATAAGCAAAAGGTTTCATAATCAAAAATGTCATTGCACTTTATTGCTGCTTGAGCTGTTTAAATATTAAGCTTTGATCTTGTTTATATATGGGCATGTTAATTCCTTTAAATAAAGATATTAATAAATGTGCAATCAAGAGTTATTTATTGTCACAGGACTATTTTGTTATATTGTAACAGTGATTCATTTTATTTATTTACAATAATTAACATTGACTGGATAAAATGTTCAAAGTTTACATAAAATAGAAAATAGTTTTACTTAATTATATCAATTAATTACATCAGATCAGTAAGTAAATACTACTTAACATAATTTAAAGAGGCCATGTGATATGCAATATTTGTTAGTTTTACTCAACTTCCTTAAGTAAATTTTACTAATTTTCACAAGTGTAAAATTTACTTTAAAAAACCTAAGTGCAAAAACTAATGGAATGAGTTGCCTGTACTGTAAGTTTCATCCAAATAAGATATTCTCTTATTTTAAATAGTACCCTGAATGCAAGAATGCTCTTTTGCACATAATAATTTTTCCATGTTTTCAAAATAAAAAATGTAAAATGTTTCAAGTTACCTGTACTGTGAGTTATATAGAATGAAAGTTGTTTTTCACCTACAATTGAATGTTTAAGAGTTTTCACACATTTTGAATGAAGTTGATGGTAAAATGTTTGTATCCCTATAGCAAGTGATAATGTGAAGATTTTGGTTTATTTGAAGTTTTATGTAATATTTACTTAACATCAATATTACATAAAGTTTTTTTTTTCAATTGAAATGCATTGTAAGGTGTTACTTTGTGTTTAGTTTTAATTAGTTTTAAATGTTTTAAAAATAAAATGTTGTTTGGACAATTAAAAATAAGCAATTAATGCAGTCTCCTATGTCTGACCAGTAAATTCAGCTTTCCCTGAATAAATAATGTGTAATTATTCTTTTTAGCTAATCTTTATTAAGAATAATGTTACTCAATTTTTACAAGTAATTTGTAATGAGAAATATTAGGTATATCTTACCTATTTTTTAATAGTATGTCATAGCTATTAAGATTACGTATGCAAACATATAGGATAGAATCTTCCCAAACAAAGTGAGTGCAAATTCTTACCTGGCTTTTATTGAGTAGATTCTATAGGTTGTTTTTTACAGTGCAGTCACCTAAGTTATCAGTCAAATTATTCTGTTATCCAGCGTTATATATAATTTTTATTGTTTTATTTATGTGTCAAATAGACATGTTTAGTTGAACAAATAGGCAAACTAAGTTTAATTAATGAACAAGTAGACAGACTATTGTTTTAATTTTGAGCAATGTACTGTATGTGTAATATATATTTTCTTTATTTGCACTCTAATTGTTTATGAATGTAAAAGAATGCAAATGATAGATTCTTGTGTTCAAGAAACTCAGCTTCATTTGAATATGCAGAGAAAAAGGTAGATTTGTACCTCATTTCTTTGTAATTTGATTGTTTAATTTGATCAGATTTGTATCTGATATTTTTAGGCGAAGTTAACCTTTACTAATTAAATCATGGCTAGTTAGTCATAGCGATTGATTAATGAATAAATATTAAACACATTATGAAATACAGTGGAGTTAATTTTACTTAATTTGAAGTAATTCTTTGTGTGATGTAATGAGTACATAGTAGCTAATTTCAATTGTCATGATATAGCTGATTTATTTAGGCACGTGTGACAGTAAAATGTACGCAAACAAACTGAGAGCAAATTGTTACCTCCTCAATTTTGGGTAGATTCTATAAGTATTTTTTTACGGTGTAGAAGGAGTTTCTCCTGGCTCAGATCCTATTTGACTGATCATTCATGAGTTTGTCGATCTAAATGGTGACTATTCTGTTTCTTCTCAAGTGAAGTTTGGTGCTTCAAAGGGTTTGGCTTTAGACCCATTGCTAATTCTCTTTACCTTCGTCCTTCGGGCAACATCATTTGTAAACATATTTGTTTTCACTGTTATGCTGATGACACAGTTTTTGTCCCAGTAAAGTCAAAAAAAAAAAAAAACTGCCTAATAAAGTTGAGCAATGTGTGATGGACATAAGAGACTGGATGTTAATTAATTTCCCTCTGCATAATCCTGACAAGACAGAAGTTCTGGTACTAGGACCACATGCAACTAGAAGCAAGCTTTTCGATCATAAAAATCTGGTCATTCTGTTCCATCAAGTACAACAGTAAAAGACCTTGTGTAAGTTTACATTCCAATAGTGGTAATTTACCCACGAAATATTAGTCACGAATTGTGTAGCTAAAAGTAGGCTTTAATATGCAATAGTATATGTGCAGGGAACAATATAGTGTAAAATGTATCATTGTACCAAATAAAGGGACTTCTGACGTAAAACTATGTGCTGGGCCACCAAGGCTTCAGTAGGACCCTACAGAGCAGATACAACTTGATGTAAGATGGGAGCATATGGACAAGTTGTTCAATTAAGTAAGTTATGTTTCCTTTAACCATAGGATGAACATGTGTGGGAGCATTGTATCTTGCTAGAAACAGAACACATGTATGGGAGTATTGTGTTGATGCAAAAAGAGGATGTTGTAGAAGTGTCATTTAAACTTATATAAGGATGAATCTTAGAAGAGACGGGAGCTTTTCCTCTGCAGAGAAACTGCTCGGCTACAGTATATTCTGAAAAGAATAAAGTCTATTGGCCTTAACATCCCTGGTCTCCGAAGTGATCTTTGCATCATTGAACTAGCTACAACACAATCCTCCTTTTGAAGCTTATACACAGTACAGACCAAAAGTTTGGACACCTTCTCATTCAAAGAGGTTGAATTTGTATTATGGCAAGAAAAAAGCAGCTAAGTGAAGAAGAACGAGTGGCATCATTACTTTAAGAAATGAAGGTCAGTCAGTCTGAAAAATTGGGAAAACTTTGAAAGTGTCCCCAAGTGCAGTCACAAAAACCATCAAGCGCTACAAAGAAACTGGCTCACATGCGGACCGGCCCAGGAAAGGAAGACCGAGAGTCGCCTCTGCTGCGGAGGATAAGTTCATCCGAGTCACCAGCCTCAGAAATCGCAGGTTAACAGCAGCTCAGATCAGAGAGCAGGTCAATGGCACACAGAGTTCTAGCAGCAGACACGTCTCTAGAACAACTGTTAAGAGGAGACTGTGTGAATCAGGCCTTCATGGTAGAAGATCTGCTAGGAAACCACTGCTAAGGACAGGCAACAAGCAGAAGAGACGCGTTTGGGCTAAAGAACACAAGAAAGAACACAAGAAAGAAAACTCGCTGAATGAGAAGGGGTGTCCAAACTTTTGCTCTGTACTGTAGATAATTTTACAAGGATAGTACTCTTTAGTCTTAGAAATTGCAGACATGAGGAATGTATTGTCACTATAGTTAGACTATTGTAATGTCTTACTGTCTGGATGTTCAACTAGGTGCATAAACAACTGCACTCTGGACCTGTCTGTCTTATCCTGGTGTGCCTCACTTCTAGTTGGAGATCGCACCGCATGGAGGCCCATGTGGTCTTCTTGGGATACATGACTGGTGACGTTTCCACTTTACCATGAAGACAGTCCTGCACTCGGCTGATGCAGACAGCTGCTCTCTGAGGACTTGCAACTGCACTCATGCAATAGTTTAAAACTAGAATTTCCTACAGACTACCTGAGCCTCCAATAATGAACTGGACTCCATATTAACTTAAAGGCATCATCTGCTATATTGGAACTTCCAGCTGCCTAACACACAGTATGACTGCCGACACTTTCTGCTATCTGTTATCACCCAAATGTGGATGGGTTCCTGTTTAGTCTCGTTCTTCTCAAGGTTTCTTCCTATTGTCATCTCAGGGAGTTTTCACTTGCCATTATTGCCCTTGGTTTGCTCAACAGGCACAATGTGAACATTTTAATTCAAATATATTTTGTCACATTTCATACACATGTCCATAATTTTTTTTTTGAAAGCTGCTTTGGACACTGATCATTGTTAAAAGCGATATACAAATAATATTACTAAGTTTAATAGAATATTTTTGGATGTCAAAAATTATATTAAAAAATTATATGGATAGATAGATAGATAGTTGCTTTGTTTACTTTGAATGAAAATTTAAGTAACAAAAAACTTTCTATGTATTTTCCCCCGGGAATTAAATTTTGCTCCATTGTAGTTATTTAATCTAGGTATTTTTTTATTCCACTATGTTTACAGTATTTATTCAATAGTCAAGTTGTTCTAATTTTAAAATGTTTTTTCTAATGTTATTTCTTTCTTATTAATTTCTATTCCTGAATTGTTTCTTTTTTTTGGGGGGGGGGGGGGGGGGACCAAAAAAATAAGAAAAAAAAAAGTGACCAACTAACTGAATTGGTACAAACACTCAATAACAAATTCAATATGTGAAACGTTCTCAGTCCATCAAATAAATAAAATAATAGATATACAAACAGTATCAGCATCATTACATACCATTAACATGACTGTTAGATTGAAAAGCGGTTTTGTCAGTTAATGCATATGAAATCAGTTACTTAAATGATAATTGCTGACTTACATTTTTTTTCTTTCTTTTGAGCTCTTCAGAGATACAGTACAATACAAAAGTCACAAAACCTTATACATGACATCTGAACACCCAATTCAAATGAACACAAATAAAACACTTCATTTGAGAGAGTTGAACATCACATTATTGCTTCTTTGTTTGAACTCCCCAAATCCAGGGGGTTTCAACACAATTAAATCAACTGCATCAGCTCTCACAGGGTTTACAATCACACATCATCCACTTCAATAACATCGAGCATCACGCTTTTTCAACCCGCACAGCGCATGCTCTCTCTATTTTCCTTTTCTTCCCTTCCTAACTGTCTTCACTTTTCTTTTTCCCCTTTTCTATTATATACACATACTGTACATCTATGTTTCTTTTTAATGAACTCATTTCTGACCTGTGTTACACATGTGCTGTGATCGTGGATTTGTATTTATGTAAGGTTTTATAATATTGCAAGATATTATGATCTAAAAAGAAGCTTTCTGTGCCCTGAGAACAGCCCCGTCACTGTGCTTCCTGATGCCTTATGTGGTAACACCTTCTATATCCTGTATCCAGATGAATATACATCCAAATGGCTCTTGTCTGCTAGAACCCTTTTGTTTATTCAGGAGAATACTAATGTATTTCCTCTCTCCTGTCTGTCTCCGGGTCTCTCTTTGACTGACATGTTAATGACTGGTTCTATTGATGTTTGGGACACAGCACCACTTTAAATATGGTCACTTTGCTGAGAAACAGAGATCTTCAGACATGTGTCATGGGTGGTTTGCATATGACTTTGACTCTCAAAATTTGCTCTTTGTAAAATTCCGCCCCAGCACGTACCAAAAGTTTAGTTTAGTCTTTTAAGTTATTTAAGTTTAGTCTTTTTTTACTAAACCACATAACAAATAAACCTTATACACATTAAAGCAAATGTACAGTATAATTCATTTTTCTTTTGACTTTTTTTGTTTGCTTGGTTACTTAGAGCATGACTATAAGATTGCTTGCATGTAAAGTCTTTTGGTTGTTTTTGAACAGCTGGCAAAACAAAAATGATGGTTGATTGTTAATCAACATAAATCAGGCAATGGAAACAGTTACACAACAGTTATTGGATTATGAAAACCAAAAAGGACAATGACAAAACACCAACCTTGTACAACCTTGGTGGCCTACCCCAACTGGAGATCACCTAAACACTTAGCAAGTTGGAGTTTGGAAACAAATGGACAATAAAAATCTTTTCCACGGTGATGGGTGCATCTAGATAAGAAGGAAAGCACATTTGTGATGCATAGTGCCCACTGTACAAGCCTCAGGGGGTAGTTTGGTTTTAACCCCAAAGCGGTTTGACTCTAATCAATATAATATCCTAACCAAAACTTGTCAGGTTTACTCACATTTGTTTTAAGTGTAATATTTTCAACATTGATTTGCTTTACTGTCAGATACAAAACAAAATGTGTATACATTAATACAAATAATTCAGGCCTTTTTTTTTTTACATCAATTGTATAGGTGGCTGTCCTGCATCCTCAATTAACAAGCTACAGTTAGTCCAAAATGCAGCCGCCAGGGTTCTCACTAGATCTAGAAAATATGATCATATAACCCCAATATTATCATCCCTGCACTGGCGACCTGTTCAGTTTAGAATTAATTACAAAATAGCATTACTTACGTACAAGGCTCTAAACGGTCTACTGTAGCTCCCACATACCTAACCAGTCTTCTGATACGGTACAGTCCACCACGTTCCTTAAGATCAGAAAACTACTGGTAGTTCCCAGAATATCAAAATCCACAAAAGGAGGCGGGGCATTTTCATATTTAGCTCCAAAGCTTTGGAATAGCCTTCCTGACAGTGTTCGGGGCTCAGACACAGTTTCCCAATTTAAAAGTAGACTCAAGACGCATCTGTTTAATCTGACATACACATAATTTATTTCTTTACCTCATACTCCAGTACATCTATCCTGAATGGCAACCACGCTAATTCTTTTCACCTGCTCTTTATTTTTCCACCCATCCCGAGGCATCTGGAGATTGTGCCAGCTTCAGTAGACAGAGGCCGACCCTGCGAGGATCCTGAGGCATCCAGAGAAGGACCTGCTCCAGCTGGATTCCTCTTCATGTTGGTTTGGAGCTACACATGCTGCTCCTGAGCTCCCAGTGATCCAGACCCCCATCTGCGCTCTGCACCTGCTGACTCATCCCTGAACTGACCTGGACTTTGTGTTAATTTAAATAACTTCTGTTATATCGAACTTTCAGCTGCATTACACACATGATGTTATACAATTTCTGTTATCTGTTATCACCCAGATGAGGATGGGTTCCCTGTTGAGTCTGGTTCCTCTCAAGGTTTCTTCCTATTGCCATCTCAGGGAGTTTTTCCTTGCCACTGTCGCCGTCACCCTTGGCTTGCTCATCAGGGACAATCTCATTATCTAACCACATTTTTCTTACACATATATACATTTCCATAAGTCTTCTTTTCATTTTCTTTTAATTTCTGTGAAGCTGCTTTGAGACAATGACCATTGTTAAAAGCATTATAGAAATAAAATTGAATTGAATTGAATTATAGGTAGTATATGTTAAAAGCTTGCAGGGGTATGCCATTGCCAGTAAGTAAAATAATGACAATACTCCATCAAGGGGAGCAAAAACAGGTAGCAACAAGAAACAAGCAACTTAAAAACAGAAAATTGAAAATGGGAAAACCTGCTGGTCAAATCACGAAATCAACAATACAAAGGTTTGATATTCGCAGGTAAAAAAAGAAAAAATGGTACAATTTGAGTGTTTCAAAGGTCCCTACCTACAATTGAGTGTAATAAAGTCCAGGTGTGTGTAATTGGTAGCTAGATGATTGTCAGCATGGGATTTGAGAGTTGTCAATTTATGACCATGTGACCATTCATTGTACTGATGACCGATTATTGACAAAATCTGCTTAAAAGAGAAGAACCTCTCATAAGACCCAGAAACTTATCACTGACTATATCATACTTGCCGTGATGCTTTCTGTTGACTGAAATACTGAGTGTACTGTCATGGTGCTGAACATTTAAATTTCTTCGGGGGATCGTTAGGTTAACTTCTATAATGGGAGCAGGGAGCTTGGTTTGGAGCAGACCTGTGCTGTTTGACGTCGGCCATCTCACCCTGGACACCATTGTGCCCTTTTTTCTTCAGCCAATTCACGAGGTATAGCACACCCCATAACCCTTAATTGTTACCACAATCATCAAATGTAGCATGAATCCTTATTATAGGACACATTCACGACATGACAGTCATGTAGCACCTAAGTAGAATCATGACAGACATGTCAACTTTGTTCATCTGCATCCTAAATTCCAGAAGCAGTCAAGCAAATTATCCAAGACTATGCATGTAGTATACATAGATTACTCATATTTAAATATCTAAAAAAAAAAAGAAGAAGAAGAAGAAGAAGAAGAAGAAGAAGAAAGTAAATAGATAATTTTAGGATATTCCATTGTAAAACTGCTTTAAATGTAATCATTTTGTAATTCCTTTATCTACAACCAGCAAAAGTAAAAGAAATGAATCTTCTTTTGAATAAGCAAACTATAAGAAGATTTTATAGAAGTTTTTTTTTTCTAGTTGTTTTTTAAGGAGTTGCAAAAGTATTATACTGAAACCAGGTGGATTTTGAAACATTAATTACTCCTGGATGAATAGAGTTAAATGTTGCAAATAATGCAGACAGTCACTGGAGGGCAGAAAAGACATTTAGTTAGCAAAGACATTTTTCAACCTTGCTATGATGCTCAACCCTGTACTGTGTATAAGTCACTCATTTGCACCGTTGCCTTTTTAGCCAGGACAAGTTTTGTTTGAGAAATCAATCTGGCCAAGCCAGTGTAGTATGTTGTGCAGTACTCGAGAGCCTCCTCCCATGTCTTCTTGTCCTTCACCAGAATCTATAGTGTCAAATGTCTACTCCTTTCCTAAACTGCAACATGTAGTTGCATCAGTCTTTGGTTCTCTCTCTTATTAAATATGGCTGTCAGTCTGGCATGCAGTAAACACCTCTTCACACATTGACTACGGATGATGTCAAATCTGCTATGTGTCTGAGCTCTGTGAATGTTCACCTGGATTGGACAAAAATAAATAAATTTTGGCCCAGACAGTCCGCCACACACCACAACCATTACCTGCTGTATTATACTCCCACCCCACTACAAAGCAGAGTAATAAGTGGCAGCGACAAATGGACCAGTGCAACTTTATACAGTTAATATAACTTTTTGTTTCATATTAATGTTCAGACAGGAGTAATAGTTTGATCTTTAAATGTGATGGGCTAATTAAATGTTTTTCATGGTTTTGGTCTACAGTTCATGCCACTTCAAGGTGCAGCTCAATGAACAACAGTCCCAAACAATTTAAAGTTATTGTGGATGAAAAGCTACCACAGAAATAGTAATAGAAGTGACCCATAACATATACTTTACTCTGTATGTAAACATGGCCTGGGTCCTCTCCGAACCAAAATCCAAGAGAAAACTGTTGGACAAAGGTGAAGAAGGCAGCCGTAGTCAAGAAACTCTTCTGTACACAATTCCAGGAAGCAATCAAGCAGGAAATGATCGGTGCGTTTGACACCAGTACTGAGTACTGCTTTATGCCCAGGATGAAGGATGAAGGACTTCATACTAAATATTGATTGTTGTAAAGCAAATGGACAAAATAACAAATCAGTCTTATCTTCATTGCCATTATTTTAACATTTTGAGAATATCATTTAAACATTCCATTTCTTCTTCTTTTTTTTTTTTGTCCACTGTCCACCACATCATTTTGACCACCGCTGTAGAGACTGATCTGAGGCAGTATCAATACTGAACTAATGGACCAGTGTCCCTGCTTTAGCAAACCCAAAATGAGGTAAATAAAAACCACATGCTTTAATTGTATTAGCCTGAAGGTGGATCAGCTTACCCTGGAAAATGCCCAATTTACCAGATGTCCAAGCCCAATGTAAATGCTTCCTTACGTCAACACCAACCCAATTTACATTTAAAGAACTCTTTTAAAACACATGGAAAGCAGGATCAGCAGTTACACCCCACAGATTCACCTTTTGATAAATAGTGTCAGGCAGCGTTCCTCTCATATTACATGTCAGCTGCAGATTTACAGAAATCCATAAGTAGATTAAGAGTCATAATGAGCAAGCAAGAGATAAACAAAAAAAAGAAAACAAAAAGAAGTGGCATAAGTAATAATGCTTGAGACGAACAAGGACTCTAAAGTGACTCAGTCACCTACTGGGTTACACCTGATTAAAGATAAAAGATTAAAGATAAAAGACTAAAGGCTGTGGAGCCACTAAAGGAACCTGGGTGGGAGGAAAACGGGCAGGGGAAGAAGTTCATAGGAAGAAAAACAGGACATAGGAGATAAAAAAAAAATAGAGACATTGGTCTATAATATGCTATGTCCATTTTTTCCTCATTTAATGGAGGAAAAAATGGATAATGTACTGTATATCTGTAGTGGAGAGGGGGAGTATATGCTTAACAGAGGCATGGTCATCACTTGTAGGGTGCTACCTAAAAAAACTAATAGAAAATATCATATAAGTAGTATAAGCAGCACAGTGGTATTGGTACCCAAAACTGTTGGGATGGCCTGCTTCTGTGTGGAATTTATGAATGTGATGCATACCTGGTGGCCAAATTGATAAACTGCTTAATTGGTTGTGTGCAGATGGCTTTTATTTGACAGTGAACTAACAAATGGACATTGGCGTTTTCAAAATTTGGTTTGGGGGCCTGAGACAGATGTTAGGGATCTGTGGTGGTAGAAGCATATTCCCAAAGAAGGTCCCTGTAAAGGGAGCAAAGTCAGATAAGGTAAGAAAAAAGGCTCATGCGATAAGAATGTGCTTAATTAGTGTTTATTTCTCTTAGCCCTGAGACCAAAAAAAGGTGAGGTAAGTGAGCAAGTAAGTTGGACAAGTTCACTCTTAGCACCCTGAGCATGTCTGCATGTGTGTCACTAAGCACATTAATTTCATAACATAAAAATAAAAAGGTTGATACAAAGTTTAGAAAGTCTTCTTTCAGCCTTCACGGAAAGTAGAAACATTACTGGGTTTCTGGCCATTGAGTCGGTGTTCAGAGCTCAATAGCACAATATTGCTCTAGACCATCTCCACATAGGAGCCATTGATGTTCAGTGGTAAGTGGTCCTTCTGTTCCTTTTTGAAGTTAACATGTATTGCGTTAGTTTTGTACATGTTGAGAGACAGATTGATCATGCTGCAACAATCCATTAGCTGCAGCACATCAGCTCTGTATACTGACTCATTTACTTGCTGGTGAGACCCACTGTTGCACAGTCAAGCGTCAGCAGAGTGAACCGCAGTGGACAGAGCACACAACCCAATGGAGGTCCCAGTTCTAAGTGTGGTGGTGTTGGAGAGGCTGTTCTTGATCCAGTTTGACTGGGGTCTCCCAGGCAGAAAGTCCATGATCCAGTTAAAGAGGGAGGTGTTCACGCCCAGTAGGCTCGGGTTTTCTATCAGGTGCCGAATTATTGTCTGGTTTGGATCTCCTGATGAGCAATTTATATGACAAGTTAACATAACAGTGATGTAAGCTGAGTCGCCAAAATGAGATTCCCTCCCTCTTTTTGCAATGTCCACATTCTGATAGAAGTTAGGGAGCACTGACTTAAGATTTGAATTGTTCAAATCTCTGGTGACCATACAAAGTCCATCTGGGTGAGTATCATGTAGTTCATTTATAGCTCCTGCATCTTACAGAGAATGTACACAGAGTCTATAAAAACAGTGAGAAATTCCCATGGTAAATAAAAAGGTTTGCACCTAATGATCACCACTGTGACATTACTGCACAGAGCTGCTACTCTGTTGGTGTGGAACAAGACCTAGCTAGCTGTAAGATAGCATCTAGCATCAAGAATCATTAAGCCATGTATAAAAAAAAAAAAGACACAGCAATCTCAAACTGAGCAGGCTGCTGTTCTGATATCCAGGTGTTGTAAGACTTGAAAAAGAATTTAGGCTAAGACACAAAATGCCATTATTTTGGACCAAGAGAGCTAACAGCACAGTTTTTAAGATTACCAACAGTACACATTCCAATGTGTTATGGTTTGCAGAATTGCAGTGGATGCCTCAGACCTGTGCACGCATCTTACTTATATCAGCAGTTTGTTAATATTTTACCATGTGTTTTGTTTCTTTTCCTGTCTCCTCTCATGACGGTGTTATGGTGGTCTACCTCACATGTTCTGATTAAGAGCATGTCCAAAAATTTCATCTGCCCCTCCCAACATTACCACCTAGTAATGCCTTGGTATTGTCTCATAAGCACTGTTATCGAGTCATTGTTGAGTTTAGACACATTTATGGAGTCCTTATCAATTTTGATCGCCTCTTTATTTGTTCAGCAGCATTCGGCAGCCAAAAACTCTCATATTAAATGTAGATGGAAGTAATGACAAAATTAACAAAGTGATATTTTAAGTAAAATAGTCATGATTAAAAATAGTTATAAAAAAGATATACAGTATTACATGTTAAATGCACAATAGAAATGTGTTAATCTAAAATGTCTATGGTTTGGTAATTCCTGTTAATTTCATAATAAAGTCCAATGACAAATTCACCATATGAATTTTACTGCTAAAATGTGTGTGGCATAGCTGCCCATGTTTTAGAAAAGCTTGGAGTGAGGTTTCCAAAATAAGGGCATTGATATTGCCCGCATACGATGCTCATACCGTGCACACACCATACACTTACACTGTATGGCTTAGGCTCTATTAGGAAAAAGAAAATTACAATATCTATATTGAGTATATATATTCAAAGCAAAATTCTATAGATAATTCACTTGATTAAGAAAGAATCCTACAAAACACAATATAATGTGTGACGCACGACGGCTCCAGCATACACTCGTCCTGCCGAAGCTCAGAATCAAGTCAGAAAAATTACAAATAGGTAAATAGATTCATAATATATACACACATTTAACTGTGCAGTCAAACATAAAGTGATGCTACGGATGAAAACTACTGACGAAGGAAAGCAAAAAGCTAAAGTAATAATGATCATAATAATTGGAGGAATCACAGTCAAAGCAGAATCATCATTGATACAAAAGAAGGAGGGAAGAAAATAAATTTTACTAAATAAAGATCCCGAATATAAAGTGGGATTGTGCTGCATGTGTGGTTGTAAATCTCTCTTTCTCTCTTCTCTCTTTGAAAGCAGGTGTATCTGCATGCAGCTTTTCCATGTGATTGATGTCTTCACACAGCTGTAAATGTCTGTTAACAACGTGATTACGCAGATATTCTTTTTCTTCACTTGGAGAGAACAAAGTGGAGCCAGATTAAATAATTGTAATGATTGTAGCAACCAACAAAACATATGTACATAAATGGTTCTCGTATCCACATGCACTTCCCCACCCCCACCCGCTCTTAGTGCTCCAGTAAATGCTATTGTTTGTTTATTTGTTTTCTGTTTTTAGACGTGCTAGTGCAGGCCCGATGTCTGTGCCCAAAATGGCCAAAAAGTGCTTGAATGAAGAAACAAAATAAAATCTCCAATATCGATGTAAGAATCTTGTACCAAGAAAATTACTCATCACATAAATCCACATGAAGCTCTTCCAGGTTTTTTTTTTTAATTATTCAAATAATAATCATCATGCTGTTTTTGATGATTGTGTCCAGCATTGAATAATTATTTGACCACAAATGGCTGGAATGTGGTTGTGAATTTGTGACTGAAATAAAGCTGCTCACATCACGCGAGAACTCAAAATAAAGCTGTTCACATTGCGCACACGTTCACTTTGTAAAAGGCGATAAGGACGGGTTTGATTTCCGGCATAATCAGTGCAAAACAAACAAAATGTATATGTATCAAAACTAGTACCGCAGAAAATCAACAAAACTGAAATATATATTTTCTAAATGAATGCTGTCTTTTGCAAAGTAAAGTGCCGTCGATGTGAGCAGCATTATTTCAGTCAAACTATACTCAGATCACAAAACAACAACAACAAATTTAAAAAAAAAACATAGCAGACGCATGATGAGGTCATTATCATATTGTTAACACCTCCATAACAGTTCATAATAGTCAGTTGCATCATTTTAATTTCTCTCAATGATGGTAATGTCGTTTCCAGTTTCATTATCATTTATTTTGGTCTCAGTAGAACTTTGTTAGATTCCTTAATGGCTGGCTATTGAAACGTTATTATCTCGTAACATGTCTTTATTGCTCATAGAGTCAAAAATATTGCTCATATTGCTCGCGTCAAAATTCACTGTCGTTACGAATTTGTTTATGTCATGTTCAATGGGGAGGTCACTCACTGGTAGAGGCCGCAAGGACTTCAGAGCCGGTTTTAACTCGGAAGACGTTGGGAGAGGTCGGTAGCTAAATTGGCTCTTCTTGTTTGCTTGTCATTTGCATGTTTTGTTTTTCCTTAAACCTGTTTTGGATGTGGATTTACCAATTGAACTCTTGCTTTTTTTTACCTTGCCTTTTGGAAGTTTGTAATGGATTTGTCTGCCTCTGAACCGTGTTTTGTTTTAACAGCTTATGTGAGCTACAAATCCAGTATCTAAAAAGGTTGAGGTTTTTCAGCTTCTGTAGGCAAGGCCTGGGTCCTCTCCGAACCAAAGTCCAAGAGAAAAGGAAGCAATCAAGCAGGCATTGATCGAGCATTTGACACCAGTACTGAGTACTGCTTTTTGCCCAGCTGGAGCAGATTTTGAAAAATAAAGGACTTAAAATATTACTGAATATTGATTGTTGTAAAGCAATTTCATTGGACAAAATAACAAACCAGTCTTATCTTCATTGCCATTATTTTAACATTTTGAGAATATCATTTAAACATTACATTTCTTTTTTTGTCTCAATAATTTTGACCACCACTGTAGATCTTAAGCAGTGTCAATACTGAACTAATGGACCAGTGTCCCTGCTTTAGCAGCTGGCTGTAGACCCAAAATGAAGTAAATAAAAATCACACGCTTAAATTGTATTAGCCTGAAGGTGGATCAGCTTACTCTGGAAAATGCCCAATTTACCAGATGTCCAAGCCCAATGTAAATTCTTCCTTACGTCAACAACAACCCAATTTACATTTAAAGAACTCTTTTAAAACACATGGAAAACAAGATCAGCAGTAACAGCCCACAGATTCACCTTTTGATAAATAGTGTCACGCAACATTCCTCTCATATTACATGTCACACTCAACGCAGATTTATTCCCATTGCAATTTTGATTGTGATATACAGCTGATTTACTTATATCCATATCCATATCCTTATATCAATACTTATATCCATAAATCTACGGAGGTTTCAGAAGATGACCTGAGACAGAGCGGAGGTTATGTGTAGATGTTTGTGAAGTGATAAGTTCTTCAAGATAGGGAGGGGCATCCCCATAGATGCACTGGTGTATAAGAAGGGCAACGTTGTATTCAATTCTGAATGAAACAGGGAGCCGGGGGGGGGGGCGGAGACCAGACTGGAATTTCACAAACAAATCATTCTGTTTTAGATGAGACTGACGCTGTGGAGCCACAACTTTTTCCAGAACTTTTAAAAGGAAATGGAGGTTAGAAATAGGCCTGTAGTTTGCCAGCACTTCTGGATCTAAGGTGGATTTCTTAAGAAGTGGCCTGATGACAGCAGTTTTCAGTGAAGGGGGAACATAGCCAGACTGGAGAGAGTGATTTATGATGCTGGTAATCAGGGGACTTATAGCACAGAGGTTGGATTTAACCAGAACTGCCGGAAAAGGGTCCAGAGCACAATTTGATGGTTTCATCTTTCATCAACCACTTACTGCGAAACATCAGAAAAACAACTGAAATGTTGCAAAGTCCCTGGCCGTGGGTCATACATCAAGTCAGGCAGTGCAGAGCAACTGAATATTGACGAGTGGATGGTGTCCACTTTTTTCCTGAAGAAAGTAATGATGTTATTGCATCTCTCCTCTGTAGCTTCCAGATGAGATTGAAATAGTAGTTTCAGGAGGCGATTAATAGAGGAGAACAGTTGCTTACAAATTGAGGAGACTGCTGAGGGATTTGTTGTAAAAGTGCACTAACTCTGTGACTGAAGAACATTCAACAGAGGAGAGATCCTGAAGATCTTTGCTCAGAGTGTCTGGGTTGATCGTTTTCAAATTTCTGTAACTTATTTGCCATTTTGCTTTTGTGGAGGAACAAGGGAGTGACTGCTCCATTGAAATGACATTTTGGTCAGACATCCCCAGATCATACACAAAAAAGTTGCTACTAGGGACAGAATTTGTAATAACCAGATCCAGGATATGGCCTCTGGGATGTGTAGAACATGAACATGTTGTTGAAGATTGAGGCAGTCAAGTAGATGTAAAAACTCAGCTGCCAAAAGCCGGAGGGGGTGTCTACTAGTTCTACTAGATTCACTAGTGGGCGTGATGGATCCAAGTGTTGGCAGTATGGTCATGTTTTCAGTGCAAGGTGTGGGTTTGGCCCACACTGTGGTGTGACGGGGAAAGCCTCACTGGAATATGGAAGCACAGAGTGCCGGCACGAGTGACGTGTGCCTCGCGGGAATGCGGAAGCGCAGAGCACACGCTGGTGTGTGTGCCGCAAGCCGCCCAGGAATGTGGAAGCATGCAGCGCCGGCATAAGCGGAGTACAGCTGGCGTGTGAGCTTTAAGCCTTGTGGGAATACAGAAGTGCGCAGTGCTGGAGAGAGGATAAGTCATGGTCGTTGAACAAGCGAGGGTCGAAGCCAAAGAGACGAGGGAATCCGTGATCCAAGCTCGAGGTCAGTGGTGGGTAGGAGGTCAGTAACGTAAGATATCCAAATGACTGGAGTCCAAAAACGAGCAGCGAAATTGTGGTCAGAGAAGCAAAACGTGGTCATGATCAGATAGGCTAAAGATGCCCTGGTTCCCGTTCCAGGGTCTGCTCGACAAGGTGCTCCACGTTAAGTCGGGTTATAGCCACGAGGCAGTGAGGAGGAAGGATCGCCTCCGTCGTGGGTATATCCTGGGAAGTGGAGAATTGCTCCAGAGAATTGCTCCAGAGAGCAACATCGGACATTGAGAGGACATCGGGCTTGACGTTCTTAAAACCGGGGCGATATGATAACGGGGAGATTTGAAACCGGGATTAAAACAGCAACCGTCGTGCCTGGCGTGAGTTGAGACTCTTTGCCATCTTTAGATACTCCAGGTTCTTATGGTCAGTCCAAGCGAGAAAGGGATGGTTGGCTCCTTCCAGCCAATGCCTCCATTCATCAAGGGCCAAATTGAAGGCCAGCAGTTCACGGTTCCCAATGTCGTAGTTGCGTTCCGGAGGTGATAGTCTACGGGAGAAGAAGGAGCAAGGGTAAAGTTTATTGTCTTCCACGGACCTCTGAGACAGAACGGCCCCTACTCCGGTCTCTGACGCATCTACTTCCATCACAAACTGGAGAGAGTGGTCAGGGAAAATATGAATGGGTGCAGTGGTGAAATGGTTCTTAAGATCCTTGAAGGCTCTGTCTGCCAGGGGGTTCCACCGGAATGGAACAAAGTGAGGGTCGCCACCATGCTGTAGTTTCCAATGAAGCAACAATAAAAATTGCCGAACCCCAAGATGCGTTGGAGTTTGCGTCTTGATGATGGTACTGGCCAGTCAGCAACCACCTTCACCTTGGTGGGATGCCTGTAGGGGAAATGCAATATCCAAGGAAGGATGTGGAAGTACAGTGAAATTCGCATTTGTTTTCCAGTAGTCGTTGCAGGACCTGACGTACGTGGGACTTATACCCCTTTATCGAGTGAGAGAATATAAAAATGTCGTCCAGGTAAGCAAAGACAAAAACATTGAGAAAGTCCCTAAGGACATCGTTAATGAGCGCCTGGAACACCGCCGGCATGTTGGTTAAGCCGAATGGAACCACTAGGTATTCGTAATGGCCGGTGGGTGTGTTAAAGGCGGTCTTCCACTCATCGTCTTCCTGTATCCTGACAAGGTGGTAGGCATTCCTCAGATCTAACTTGGTAAAGACACGGGCGTCCTGGAGGAGTTCAAAAGCCGACAACTTTAAAGGAAGGGGGCAGCAGTTTTTAATTATGATCTCATTTAACCCTCGGTAATCAATGCAGGGTCTGAGGGATTTATATTTCATCTCTACAAAGAAAAATCCTGCCCCCGCTGGTGACGAAGATGGACGGATGATCCCTGCAGCAAGTGACTTTCTTATGTACTGTTCCATGGCCTCTCTCTCAAGGCGAGAGAGGGAATAAAGCCGCCCTTTGGGTGGAGAGGTGCCTGGGAGGAGGTCAATTGCACAGTCATAGGGATGATGTCGGGGTAAGGAGACGGCCCGTGACTTGCTGAACACTTGTCGTAGATCATGATACTCTGCGGGTACCTTGGTTAGGTCGGGGATTTCCTCTCGTGACGTGAGCGAAATATGACCTGTAGGGGCGGAGCTTTAACATAAAGAGAGACAGGCAGGGCTCCAATCCAGGAACCTTCTTTTTACCCAATCAATGTGCGGGTTATGCAGCCTTAGCCAGGGGAGGCCCAGAACGATGGGTGCAGTGGCACTCTGAATGGTTAAGAGGGTGATGGTTTCAGTGTGTTTACCAAAAAAACTGCAATGTGATAGGGGAGGTGCGATAAGTAATGGGAGTTAGTTTGCTGCCATCAAGAGCATGGACTGAAAAGGGCACGAGGGGGATCATAAGTTCGGAAACAGTGAAAGAGGAGATTAAATTCTGATCAGCCCCAGAGTCCACTAACGCTTGAGTGACATGGGACTGGTCACCAAAGGTCAGGGTCAAGGGAAAACACGATCGTTGGTCCAGGGAAGAAACAGATGCGGGGCCCCCCTGCATCCCCAGAACTACAGGGGGGACTTGTCCTTTTAGTAGACAGGATCGGACAACATGACCTATCTGGCTGCAATAAAAGCAGGCGTCATCGTCCCAGCGGTGCTGGCGTTCCTTTGGTGAGATGTGCGTGTGGCCTATCTGCATGGGTTCAGGGGGTGACTCAGGGGTGGCCAAGGCAAGTGTCGGGGTGTGTGGTTCGCGACAAGGTTGACAGTCATTTCATTGTGTCTGTTTACGGCTATCTATGCGGGTAGCTAGGTCGATGAGGCCCTGCAGGTTCGATGGAAGCTCCCGGGCCGCAAGCTCATCCTTAATTGGGTCCCAGAGCCCATGGAGAAAACAGTCAAACAGAACTTTCTCATCTCAGCCACAAGAGGGAGCCAGGGTCCGGAAATCTATGGCATAGTCAGAAACAGAATGAATCCTGTCGTAGCTGAAGCATCTGATTTGTCTAGTGGTGCCCTGTGAACCATCCTCATTTCATCTTTGAAGGTTTTGTAGGTAAAACAGCATGGCTCTTGGGCATCCCATAACGACTTTCCCCACTCTCTTGCCTTTCCGGAGAGGAGGATGATGATGTAGGCGACCTTGGAACGCTCAGTGGGAAAAGACGTGGCCTGCAGTTCTAGGACAAAGGTACACTGAGATAAAAAGGAACAGCAAGTGGCTGGGTCCCCGTCATCGGTAGGCGGGGCAGGGAGGCAGGGCTCTGGGCCAGGAGAGAGCAACGGAAAGGGGGTGTCGGGGAGTGGGCGACAGAAGTGGTTGGTTCAGAATTTAGGTGGAGAGAGACTGCAGAGTTTCTGTGATGGTTTGGAGGGTTTCAGCGATCGGCCTTATTTCCTGCTGGTGGGTGCATAGGAGGGCTCCTTGGCTCTCTAATGCCCCCCTAAGGTGAACTGCTGGATCCATTTTGGGCCAGATTATACTGTCAGGTTCACTAGTGGGCATGATGGATCCAAGTGCAGGCAGTGTGGTGGTGTTTTCAGTGCAAGGCATGGGTTTGGCTCTGCGCAGTGGTGTGAGGGGGAAAGCCTCACTGGAATACAGAAGCACAGAGTGCCTGTGGGAGGAAACCGGAGTACCTGGAGGAAACCCACCAAGCACGGGGAGAACATGCAAACTCCATGCACATAGAGACGGGAATCGAGCCTGGCTGGGAATCAAGCCCGGACCCAGGAGGTGCAAGGCGACAATGCTAACCACTACACCACTGTGCTGCCCAATTCTAGTGGGTACTTTAAACCAAAAGCTCTAAAGTTCTTTTACCCTCCAGTAAAGCTTTTAGTGGCCATGGGAAATATGGACATCCGGAGGGACAGAGGCAGAGAACTAAGTGCTCTATAATTCATTATTTCTCTCGTGGATACACACACAATCAGTGTTGGGGGGAACAAGAAACAAAAAGTGAACTGGGCTGGAGCTGGGCATGAAGGCAATGAGACTAGGCTCCCCCTTTGCACCCTGTTCACAGAGATCTACTGACCATTCACAAAGGCCAGGCGAGTCCACACACTGACTGTTTGGGTTTGTAGTGTTGCATTTTTAGGCAGAATAAGCTGTGTTGGGGACATCTGCTAGCCAAGTTAATGTAGTAAGTTCTACAGTACTCTAGATCTTCCTCCCATGTCTTATTGTCCTTCACAAAAAGATATGTCCAGGAACAATGAGATCATCAGTCTCTGGTTCTCTACATCAGTGGTGATATTTGTCAGATCCACATACTTTTTTAAAAATGTTTTTATTCATGAAGATATATTCCACAAAGCAAAAGAAAAAAATTAACTTAATCTCTGATGCGTCTGAGCTCTGTGGATATTTGCTTAAGTCTCTGTCATCTCTGTTTATACAAAAAACACCATACATACTAACAATACATGCAAAAAAGAAGAAGCAAATGTTTCTTAAATAATTGTGATCGATAGCACTACTCTTCTTCCATTACTTGCTCTCTTCCAATTCAAATGTATTTGGATTTAGAGAAATCCTGCTTCACAGAAATATATGTGATGTAGATGTATATCCCTGATGAGCAAGCCAGAAGCAAAAGCAGAAAGAAAAAACGGTCCTAAAAACTTCGAGAGAAACAAAATTTAAAAGGAAACCCCACCAATTCTGGGTATCATCTAATAGTGGGTTCATAATGATTACAGCATAGAGTTGCAAAGATTATTGGACAATGTATATAAAGCAACTCACACATGCAACATATCGAGGTTTGGATAATTTGCTTCCCTGCATTACATATTGTCACGGCGTACAGCACAATCACTATGTGCACTGCACAGCTCCGCGCACCAGCTTGCTTTTATTTGACACTGAACTAACAAATGGACATTGGCGTTTTCAAAGTTTGGTTTGGGGGCCTGAGACAGTAGGAATCTGTGGTGGCAGAAGCATATTCCCAGAGAAGGTCCCTGTAAAGGGAGCAAAAGTCAGACAAGTGAAGAAAAAAGGCTCATCTGATAAGAATGTGAGCAAGTAAGCTGGAAAAGTTCACTCTTAGCACCCTGAGCATGTCTGCACATGTGTGTCAATAAGCACATTAATTTCATAAAATCTCTAAATATAAACTCAAAAATAAAAAGGTTGATACAAAGTTTAGAAAGGCTTGTTTCAGCCTTCACAGAAAGTGGAAACATTGCTGGGTTTCTGGCCAGAAATTTGAGTGAAAGTGCTTGTAATACGCAAGGGAAGACCTTCCTGTTTGGAGCCTGAAATTATTAATTAGGAACTTAAAAGGAAACAAATGAAAACTGAAAACAGAGCTCCGCCGTCTACGCGAGAACGGACGGGGCTCTGGAAAATAAAACAAAAATCTTTTATCCTCTCGGGGCTTATGCCCTTACCAAGGATTTATGGGAGAGTGAGGGGTTTGTGTCTTTGTGCACTAAACTTAAACTGAGCGTGCCCGCTGGACTGATGTGTGCCGCTCTCTCTTTCTCTCTTTCGGCGTCTTAGGGAGGCAGAGGCTGGGGCTTTGCCTCTGTCTTTTTACTTTCCTGTATATAAATGGCCACGCCTTTGCCTGTTCAGAACTTGGTGTTGTAGCAGCCTGCGGATCTTCCCGTTCTGAACAGTTTCTGCTTGGGTCTTCCCCTTCGCGCGACCCACATCATTACAGAAACAGAATTGAACGGTTCTCAACAAGTCTTCTAAGACCAAGTTGTTTGTTCTTTTGTCACGTGACTCCCATAGACACTATGCAATGTACTGGATTCAAAAGAATGAATGACTCGGACTAGAAGATATGATGGTGAGCTGTTCATTCTGTTTATCACAGAATTGTTTATGTGTTTATCTGCATTGTAATATTTTCATTACTGGAACTATTGCCAAAATTTGTGGACGTACAGGTGTTCGGGGTCTGTTTATTGAGAATGTAACATTTTGTTTTATTTCTGATCAAAAGAACAAAATTAACTAAATGACTCAAAAAAAGATTCATTCATTTTGATGAACGAGATTCAAAGAACCGAGTCACTTAAATGATTCAAACTTTCCATCACTAATTCCCTCCCTCTTTTTGCAATGTCCACATTTTGATAGAAGTTAGGGAGCACTGACTTAAGATTTGAATTGTTCAAATCTCTGGTGACCATACAAAGTCCATCTGGGTGAGTATCATGCAGTTCATTTATAGCTCCTGCATCTTACAGAGAATGTACACAGAGTCTATAAAAACAGTGAGAAATTCCCATGGTAAATAAAAAAGGTTTGCACCTAATGGCCACTGGTTGTGAGGGGTAAAAGAAACTAATACCGATTTCTTGCAGCATTCCGTGTTGCAGTAAACACACAGGCCACCACTGTGACATTACTGCACAGAGCTGCTACTCTGTTGGTGTGGAACAAGACCTAGCTAGCTGTAAGATAGCATCTAGCATCAAGAATCATTAAGCCATGTATAAAAAAAAAGACACAGCAATCTCAAACTGAGCAGGCTGCTGTTCTGATATCCAGGTGTTGTAAGACTTGAAAAAGAATTTAGGCTAAGACACAAAATGCCACCATTTTGGACCAAGAGAGCTAACAGCACAGTTTTTAAGGTTACCAACAGTACACATTCCAATGTGTTATGGTTTGTAACCTGTTGAGAATTGCATTGGATGCCTCAGACCTGGGTACGCATCTTACTTATATCAGCAGTTTTGTATTGTTTATTAATATTTTACCATGTGTTTTGTTTCTTTTCCTGTCCCCTCTCATGCCTGTCTTATGGTGGTCTACCCCACATGTTCTGATTAATAGCTGCTTTCTATTTCACTACCTGACCATCTGTGCACTTAAGGCCCTCATTCCACTGAGCCGAATGTGCTGCCGAATTTAGACAGATGCAAATTTGTTATGATCACTGAAGAGCATGATACAGGACGGTAGCGGCAGCTTACAGCCTTTTTGGGCTCTGTATGAATTCTGACATGGTCCTTAGCATCGTTATGGTTGGGAGGAAAATTGGAGCAAAAATTTTATCTTCCCCCTCCCAACATTACCACCTTGTTAATGCCTTGGTATTGTCTTATTAGCACTGTTATCACTGTTCACTGAGTCATTATTGAGTTTATGCCCATTTATGGAGTCCTTATCAGTTTTGATCGCCTCTTTACTTGTTCAACAGCATTCGGCAGCCAAAAATCCTCATACTAAATGTAGATGGAAGTAATCACAAAATTTACAAAGTGATATTTTAAGGAAAATAGTCATAAGATATATTACATGTTAAATGCACAATAGAAATATATTATTCTAAAATGTCTATGGTTTGGTAATTCCTGTTAATTTCATAATAAAGTCCAATGACAAATTTACCATATGAATTTTATTTCTAAAATGTGTGGCATAGCTTCCCATGTTTCAGAAAAACTTATGTTGAGATTTCCAACATAAGAGCATTGGTTTTGCTTGCATATGACACCCCTACCACGCACACGCCATACACTTACCTGAATGGCTTAGGCTCTATTAGGAAATATAGATATTGTAATTTTCTTTTGATTTTATATTCATGGCAACATTCAATAGATTGATTAAGATTTTTCTTTCTTGATTAACAAAGAATCCTACAAAATGCATAAAATATTGTTTAATGTCATGATCTGATGGTATTACGGGCTGATGTTGCCGAGGGCTGAAAAAGGGGCAGGCATAAGCGCAGGGATTTTTTTTTTTAAACAGAGTCTTTTTATTAAACGAAACAAACAATAATAAAGAAACTAACACAGAGAACTCATAAGTGAAACACAGGCACGTTAGCGAAACACAGGCGCTTTAGCGAAACACAGGCTTAGAGCTTTACACAGCAAACATGAAGCTGAACCTAAACAGAGACGAGACAAAACCAGAGACAAGACTAAACCTGAGACAAGACTAGATATAGGAGAGACTAGAGACTAATGATTGAAAAAGTTAGTACTTAGTCGGGTTAGTATCTAAACTGGTTATTGTAGACAGGAATGATGACCTAACCGGGTTAGTAACTGAACCTAAATAGAAAATTAACACACAAGAGGCTAAACACACACAAGAGGCTAATCCAAACCAGAGGCTAAGCCTACTAGAGACTAAAGCCACTAGCGGCCAATCTGACTAGAGGCTAATCCTACTGGAGGCTAAGTCTACTAGCAGCTAAAAACTAGCGGCTAAACCTACTAGCAGCTAAACACTCAAGTGGTTAAACATGGAAGAGGTAAACCTACCCGGGAGACACAGAACAGTACTTACACATGACAAGAGACAAACTAATTGGTACACTTAACTGGACACAAACAGCTCCACAACAGCACTGTGAACAGAAACAGAAACTAGAGCCAACTTAAAACAAATGCAAACTAAGACTAAACCAAACCAAAAGGAATCCCCACTTGACATTATTAATGCTCAGTATCAACGCTCAGTTTCCCGGAACTAACAGTTTTTTATAACGGATCTAATGACCTACCTCGGTTCAGGTGAGCGCCCTCATCACCTGACTGAGGTGCCTTCTGGGAAACTGAGACTACAAACAAAACTACACAACCTAGATTATCGGGCACACAGTGCCCTCTAGGGGTGGTCCCTTACAGTAACGCATGACGGCTCCAGCATACACTCGTCCTGCCGAAGTTCAGAATCAAGTTAGAAAAATAACAACAAATAAATAAATATATAAAAATATATATATATACACGCATTTAACTGAGCAGTCAAACATAAAGTGATGCTAGGGAGGAAAACTACTGACGAAGGAAAGCAAAAAGCAAAAGTAATAATCATAATAATTGGAGAAATCACAGTCAAAGCAGAATCATTACTGATACAAAAGAAGGAGGGAAGAAAATAAAATTAAAAAAAATAAAGATCCCGAATATAAAGTGGGATTGTGCTGCATGTGTGGTTGTAAATCTCTCTTTCTCTCTTCTCTCTTTGAAAGCAGGTGTATCTGCATGCAGCTTTTCCATGTGATTGATGTCTTCACACAGCTGTAAATGTCTGTTAACAACGTGATTACGCAGATATTCTTTTTCTTCACTTGGAGAGAACAAAGTGGAGCCAGATTTGTCAATCCCTTTTTACTCTTTGCAAGTTTTTTTATGAATTCAGTAATTGTAATGATTGTAGCAACCAAGAAAACATATGTACATAAATGGTTCTCGTATCCGCTCGCGTTGGAGACCTGCCCCCTCCCCGCTCTTAGTGCTCCAGTAAATCCAGTAAATAATTGCTGTGTTGTTTGTTTATTTGTTTTCTTTAGTGCAGGCCCGATGTCTGTGCCCAAGAGGGCCAAAAAGTGCTTGAATGAAGAAACAAATTAAAATCTCTAATATCGATGTATGAATCTTGTACCAAGAAAATTACTCATCACATAAATCCACAGGTTCTTCAGGGATTTTTTTATTATTCAAATAATAATCATCATGCTGTTTTTGATGATTGTGTCCAACATTGAATAATTATTTGACCACGAATGCCTGGAATGTGATTCTGAATTTGTGACTGGAATACAGTAAAGCTGTTCACATTGCGCACACGTTCACTTTGTAAAAGGCGATAAGGACAGCTTGATTTCAGGCATAATGAGTGGCAACTTTTGCAAAGCAGACAAAATGTATATGTATCAAAACTAGTACCCCAGAAAAACAACAAAACTGAAATACACTCAGATCACAAAACAACAACAACAAATACAAAAACATAGCAGACGCATAATGAGGTCATTATCATATTATTAACACCTCCATAACGGTTCATAATAGCCAGTAGCGTCGTTTTAATTTCTCTCAATGACGGTAATGTCGTTACCGGTTTCATTATCATTTATTTAGGTCTCAGTAGAACATTGTTGAAATCCTTAATGGCTGGCGATTGAAACGTTATTGTGTTGTAACATGTCCTCATATTGCTCATATTGCTCGTGTCAAAATTCACTGTAGAGTTGTTTTCATGTCCTTTCGAATTTGTTTACGTCATTAGTGGCTCGATGGGGAGGTCGCTACACGTGAAAAATTAACCCGAACTGGTAGAGGCCGCAAGGACATCAGAGCCGGTTTTAAATCGGGAGACGTTGGGAGAGGTCATTAGCTAATTCGGCTCAGTGGAATGGGTGCCTAAACCTTCTTGTTTGCTTGTCATTTGCATGTTTTGTTTTTCCTTAAACCTGTTTTGAATGTATTTACCACTTGACCTCTTGCTTTTTTGACCTTGCTTTTTGGAAGGTTGTAATGGATTTGTCTGGACAACCCTGTGGTTTATAAACGAAAGTAGGATAAATTATATCCAGCAGAACTCTATTGAATTAAATATATTCAATGGGTTGGTTTTAAACAAGGATTATATAATGAATAGTAATCGATAGGATCTGTTGTTTTAACATAAAAAATACATGGAAATGGATAAACAATACTGACATGATAAATTTATGTACAAAATATATAATGATGTTGGTAGTCTTTTGACTGTTCCCATTGAAGGGTTACCACAGCAGACCATCTGATCTACAGAACATGAGCTTGAGAACAGCATTGCATCCATTGGCTGAGGTTTGGTCATTGGCTGGGAATCGAACCCAGACCTTCTGCATGATAGGCAGGAAACCTACCACTGAGACACCAATGTCCACTGAAGACTGCATATAATAAAGTGGTAATTAGATCAAATTATTCCAGGAAAGTCACAATAAATATTATAGTCATAATTCATAATTAATCTGTTCTTTATTCTAAAAAGTTAACTTAAAGAATGATTTAAAAAAAAACCTATCAGATTCTAAGAAGCAAAACCTGAATAAGGGAAATACCAAAACAAATCATTTCAAAGCAGCTTTGAAATGAAATTATCGTGCTTTGTAACTGATATAACAGAGAAAACGAATTCAATTTAAATGTTGGTTACTTGTAAACCTTGCTTTGTGTGCACATTATTTTCTTTATATTCAGCAATCAAAATGTATATGTAGCATGTGAATGTTGCAATGACAAAAAAGCCTAACCATATACTTTAAATATACAAAATATTTTTCTATTATAACTACCAAACCAACCAGAATGATTAAGGCGATGCCGTAAACAAGGCACTAATACTAGCCATTTTTTAACACCAACCTACTGTTCACTGTCTAAGTCCAGCTTACTTACACTTGAACCAGACACTTAGTCTGGTAAAGTTGCCAAGTCATTAATTTTTAAATATCACGAAGGACCACTTCAGGCCTCTCTTATCTTTTTAAATGGGAGCATAACACATTAGACAATGCATTTTATAGTTTAAACTATGTAACAAACACCATGAAATTTACCATATGGCGATGAAAATAAAATAATAACGATAAAAAAATAACACACTCAATGATGCAGCTTCCAGCCGTGAATTCAAACTAGAAGCGGAGGACTGGGGAGAAAACAGCTTCTGATTTGCTGGTATTGGCCCTATTCTAGTCTCTAGTTTGCTGGAATAATTGCAGCTGCTAAATAATGCTGCTGCAGTTCGTGCAAATGTAGCTTTATGATATTGAGCGCACAGAAGAGACGGAGTTGAAACACACATGAGTGAACTTGAACACACAAAAGTGATTTTCAGCACACAAAAATGAGTTTGAGCGCGCAAACGAGGGAGATTCAGCAGGCAAAAACAAGTCCCTTTTACTCTGCAGAAGTCATCTGTAAAGAGAGAGAAAACAGGTCATGAATTATAAACGTTAAATATTAAACTTAGTAAACTTTTTAGCCAGCATAAGTTGTGTTAGAGAGACTGGGCTGGCCAAGCCGGTGTAGTAAGTTCTAAAGTACTCAAGAGCTTCCACCCATGTTTTACTGTCCTTCACCAAAACAAATCTCCAGGAACAATAGAATGGAAAAGAATTTCACATTTAGTATCAGCCCAGCCATTTGAACTCATAGAAACACAGATTTGAATTCCTTTCCAGTTATCAGGCTGCCCAGCTACCCATAAAAAAATGTAGTTCTTCTCCATCAGACTATTACCAGATGTTTAATCCAAGTGAAGTTCTGAAGTTCATCACCACCTTGGAATTCACCTGCAGCCAGAAACATCTGCTGGTTCTCTTCATAAGTAGTGATGGCTTGCCACAGCCATGCTACAGAGCATGAGAAAAACGAGAAAAGAGGACTCCATCTCTGCTATGATGTTTCTTTGCTCTATGTTAATGTGTGTTCAAGTCTCTGTGAGCTCTGCTCAAACAGAAAATACAAACTCACTTACAATATATGGAAAACATCTTGTGTTCCTGAGAAAATCACCGAAACACACATTACAGAAACCAGATTTTAAAAGGAGCCCATCCACTTTTAGGTAATACCTAATACCGGTTTTCTCGGTTGCTTTGGAGCATTTCTCAGATCAGAAAGTGAATTCTCAAAACTACTTGTTCACACCGCCACATAATTTAGTCACTTGTGCACAACACATGAACATTTCTCATTGCTTTGATCAAATTGCAAATGCTTTTGTACATTCATATAATTGATTGTACAAACATTTTCACTAGTTTATGTCAAAATCAAAAATATATTATACTAGTTTCATCTAAATAATCTTAACCCCCAAATCATTTCAGCATCATTGCATATGCAGTTTATTGCACAAGCCATTAAATTCAAAATTGTTAATCTAGTTGTCAAAATCTCCAAAAAAGAAAACTAATAATAAAAAAAGAAAAGAAAAAACAGTTTTATGTAAATGTGTCTTGAATTGACACATTGTGCAGATGAAATTTGAATGTCATCGGCCACAGAGCTACTGTTGACTTGCCAGGCCAGCGGGGAGGAAATATGTGCATGGTGTTCTAACTCATATTCCCCTTATAGGCCCATACAATACACAGCATCTCCTCACCTTCCTGGAGACCCTCTATAGGGCTCTCATCCCTGATAGGGGTCCATTTCAAGATGATTCAGCCAAATATGTGATACTTTCAGATAATGTGAGTTTTCATCACTCAAACACCATCAGCCAATGGTTTTTGTCCTATAACAGAATGTTGATGGAATTCATCCCACCATATTCCCCATTCCTTAACCCAATTGAGGAGTTTTACTCATCATGTAGATGGAAGGTCTATGATCGCCAGCCACATACACACATGTCCCTTCTGGTTGCCATGGATGCAGCATGTAAGGATATCACCGTGGAACCCTGCAGAGCCTGGATTTGACATTGAAGATTTTTTCTACGTTGTATTACAAGGGATGATATTTGCTGTGATGTTGCTGAAAATATCTGGCCTGACAGACTGGGTCGTCAGGGGGTATAGAGACAAAGAACAGCATGCACAGTTTTGCCTAAGAGCAGTTTACTATGTTTACCATTTGTAATTTTATATTTTTCCCCATTGTGCTTTTGTGTCCTTGTTGTTCTAATCACAATTACATTATATGATGCTATATTGAAGTTTTTTTTTGTTGTTGTTGTAAAATTACAATAAAAAGTGTGAATCCTGTTCAGTCTCAATATACACGTAATGCTGTGATACTGCGTTGGTAAATTTGTGCTGTTGAATTTCATAGATCCCATACAGAAGAAATTCTGCCTTTTGCATTGTCGATTACTGTAAACCAAACCATATTTTATATCAGAAAATCCTGAAACCATGCAATGTCATTCTGACAACATGACTAAACATTTTGACTTCACCGTATATAAACAATGACAAAAGGACTTGTCATTCTGATGGTGATGACAAAACGAAAACCGAACAAACGAAAACCCTTATCTGTTGGGGTTTATTTTAACTTTTTTTAAAAGGTAAAGTGCAGGTTAATCTGGTTTATTTTTACTATATATATTGTATTCATTATTTTTCTGTATTTATTTTCTTGGGCTGTGAAACAAATTATTTGAGTTTTCATTATTTCTTATGGGAAGATTTGGTTTGCGAGTGTTTTGGAATACGAGCCCGCTTCCAGAACGAATTATGCTCGTAATCCAAGGTTCCACTGTATATTGCAATGTTTGTAGGAAAGCTTTGTTTCACTGATAAAGGTAATCTGGTTTCTGTGTGGTTAAGAACAAATGAAGAAAATATCTTTTAGGTGAACTTCTCAAGTGAGGGTCTTTAGTATGGTGTTTATTTGAGATAGATAGATAGATAGATAGATAGATAGATAGATAGATAGATAGATAGATAGATAGTTTTTCTCAAGAAGACGTTAACACAAGCCAGCAATTTACCTGTGCCGAGTTGCAATCATATCATTTTACCATCGGACTGACGCTATCAAACTGCACTACAATGAAGATGAAGATGACAGTTTATTGAACTCTTTATTTGGGGTAAGTGTTTTCCAGGTTATTTTGAAAATCATTGACTGCACCAGCAGCGGTCAGATGTGACTTTAGGTAACTTAATAATCTGTTTGCCATGGAGTTAACATTACAGCTTACTGTGTCACAAACTCACAATGTCACTCCTCTTTTCCTGAAAAAAATGCTAAAGCTTCGGAAATACTATTAATGTCACTTTTACATAATCTGCAGCACTTGAGAAACTAATTAGTATACAGTTTTGTGAGCTCAAGTAATTTTTATAAGAAGAGTGTTGTCTGGATTTAGATAAATTCAGCATTTATCTATTTTTCTGTGACAGGAATATGATGTGATGCAGTCCACGAGAGACACAAGCTGAGGCTAGATTTTCAGGAGTTAGCGAGCTAAACGCACATAACCATATCTATATTTTCCCCACTTTGGCCTTGACTTTTGGATGGTAGCGTGAGTTTAACAGTTAATAAGTAGGGCCACTTCGATACTTGGTAAGTTATAGTTTGGCTTTAGAGTTGAATGTTCATATGAGTGTTACAGTATGTCACAAAAGTAAGTACACCCCTCACATCTCTGCAAATATTTAGTTATATCTTTTTATAGGCCAACACTGTATAAATGATTCTTTGACACAATAAATGTCAGACGTACTCAATGTCAGTGTAAAGTTTGTATAGCAGTGTAAATTTATTGTCCCCTCAAAGTAACTAAAAATACAGCCAATAATAGCTGAACCCCTGGCAACAAAAGTGAGTACACCCCTAAGTGAAAATGTACAAATTGACCACAACTCTCTAGCGCGCAAACTAACGAAACTCACTTTTGCGCGATCACTGTATGTACTGTATGTGCGGTGTAGTTGCCTGTGGACCTGCCTCTTGTAAGACCTGTGTCATTACCCTTTTAAATGTTTTTAAAGGTGTTTTTTGTTGTTGTCACTTTTAAATTATGTAACTGCTAATGAATAACACTACAAACAGATGTATTTATAACCATTTTTATTGCATATACGTACACAGGTTTTAAATATTGCCCTGCAGGTTGGTTAATTTTTCTTCACTTATTTGTAACCTACTGAGTTCCTAATCAGTTGAGATGGTTGCTAGATTCACATAGGTTGATCTCTGAGCAGCTCTTTGTTTGAGTAATGTAGATCTCATAAGGAATTATGCTAGCTACAAAAAGTATACCAAAAACTGTGGTTTATGATGATTCTGTTCTGGTTTCAGACAGCCGAAAGAACCCAGAGATGCCTTCAGAAAGCCCTGTCCTGCTTAATCCACACCCTGCACTGCACCGCCTGTGTTTGTTTCACTTAATGTATTTGCACTGGTGAATGTGAGAAGTATAAGAAGTTGAATTGAAACTAGAGCAAAGGAAGGAATGTTTCTTACAAAATGACACCATGGCACTAATGAATTTAAATAAAAAATGTGTAATTTAGTCATATAAAAAAAGCAGCAATTTGACTTATCACTCATTACATTAAAGCTAATCAGCTTATTTTTAGCTGTAACCTTTTAACTCACTCACTCACTCATCTATACCGCTTAATCCTGTATTCAGGGTCACGGGGGCCTGGAGCCTATATCAGGAGACATAGGGCACATGGCAGGGTACACCCTGGACAGAGTGCCAATCCATCGCAGGACACAGACGCACATACACTCATTCACACACTACGGGTAATTTGGGAACACCAATTAGCCTAACCTACATGTCTTTGGACTGTGGGAGGAAACCGGAGTACCCGGAGGAAACCCACCAAGCACGGGGAGAACATGCAAACTCCATGCACACAGAGACGGAAATCGAGCCTGGCTGGGGATCGAACCTGGACCCTGGCGGTGCAAGGCGACGGTGCTAACCACAATACCACAATTGGAAAAATTACGAATGCTTACCGTTTTTCTGTTCTATCTTGTGAATCCTGAGCTGTTGATTTATCTTGTTTACTTCTTTGGATAACCTTTGCAGAGTCCCGTCTTGATATCTCTTTGGCTTGCATTCAAAATTTGTTTGAATTTCTCACATTGCATCTTGGAATCTGCTTTATATAATCTGTGATTGTAACTTCAGTGGTTTGCACTGATACCTGATCAGCCAGAATTTGTCGTGTTAGAAAGATTGAGCTAGCCAGTGTGGTAGGTTCCGCAATACGCAAGAGCCATCTTTCATGTCTGTCGTTCTCCAGTGTAAACTGTATAAACTGTTAAATGCAGCTGTATCAATCTCTGGTAAGTCAGCACCAGCTCCACTTAAAAATCAAATAAGAATCCATTTAAAAGGGTTCTTAGATAAGAATGATGTGACCAAAACTGTTAATTGCAACACATCGTCAGAAAAAGAGACGACTACATGCTGTGGCCATTTATATTTTTAAGGGTTTTCTATTTTTTTACATGAGGTGAACGAATAAACAAAAAGACTTTGAAAAGTTTATTGCTGCTGCTTGTAGATAATACAATTGCAAACATATTGCACTTTGTACATTTTATTCATATTCAAGGAAAAAACATGGTAAAACATGTCAACACCTGACAGATATTCAGTTTTACGGTTATATTATGTCTAAACATGATCATTAAATTTTAAAGCTGGTAAAATTTAAATCAAGTAACCCAGATATACACTACATATCTAGTAGTATCTACTACATATATACTAATTCAATAAATTGCTTCACTACATCATGCATGTGTTGTTCATGAAGAAAACAATTCCACTCTGAGGATGATGTCTGGACAGAGACAGGGAAAAAAAGGGGCCATGAACAATCAGATTTTTCATTTAGAAATACAGAAACCTGTACAGGATGTCTGTTACTCACCATCAGTAGCAGAGAAAATTAAGCTTCTCCTTGCAGTCTCTGTTCTCCCAAAGGTTTGTGTTATTGTTGTAAGCACCACAGCGGTAGCGTAGAGCTGGGCATGAGGGCAGTGAGACCAGGCTCCCCAGTGGCAGATTGTTCACAGAGACCCACTGACCATTCACGAAGCGCAGGCCGGTCCACACACGGACTGTTTGGGTTTGGTTTGTTGCATCGTTAGTCAGCAGAAGTTGTGTTAGAGAGACTGGGCTGGCCAAGCCGGTGTAGTAAGTTCTGCAGTACTCAAGAGCTTCTTCCCATGTCTTACTGTCATTCACCAAAACAAACATGCAGAAACAGTAGAATGGCTGAGCTGTTTTACAGTTAGCATCATTCCAGCCACCTGAGAACACCATACCACAGCTCTCTATTCCTCCCCAGTTATCGGGTTGGCCACGTGCCCACTTGAAGTAATTAGGTGGTTCTCCATTAGACCATTGCCAAATGTCTGATCCAGGTGCAGTTCTGTTCAGCCCGATCCAACCCTTTGGAGTTTGGAATGCAGCTACAGGCCTCATCAATATCTGGTTCTCCACGTCAGTAGTAATTGTTGCCAGATCCACATAGTTGTTCCTGCAGTAACGTTGAGCAGAAAACCAGTCCATGGTTTTAGTAATGTAGACATATTGTCTAATCTGACAAACAGCACTGCCACCAAGCAGGAGAAAAAAGATAAAGGACGACTTCATCTCTGCTATGATGTGTCTAAACTCTGTGAATGTTTGCTTTTAGCCCTGTTGAAACTTTCAGTGGGAATTCATTTACAACTCATGCAAAACAGAAGCACAGCTTCTCTGTTAGAATCCAGACACAGAGAACGCAAGTGCAAATGAGATGTTGATTAACAAACGGATTAACAATCAAAACCGGCAAGCATAATCTAACTCGAAAGTCCAGTAAATAGGTAAGGGTTGGGTGATGTACAACGGGCATGAACAGTGATAGGCTAAACTCGTAAACATAGAAACAAAACAGGGTCAAAATCCGAAAGAGCATGCAAAATTCAAAAGGCTTGGCAACGACACTGGAACAAGCCACAGAGCGTGTGTACTTCGCACAAACCAGAGTCTTTTTTATCTGTGTCTTGTAATTAGTCTCAGGTGTTTTAATAAGGTGAGCGAGAGTATTGGTGTTGGGAGTTGTATTTCTTGTTTGCTGTAGTTCTGGCATTCTTATTTTCACTTTTATTGATTTTTGATGATGTTCAGTCTTATCGTGCTTGCTCACACACAATTCAATTACAGTTCAATTAAATTTTATTTTATTTGCATGAGGCGGAAACCTTCAGAGGAATCAAGTATTTGGCTATATACACAATGTGGGTTTTGTTGATTTTTCAAAATAATGAACACACCCATGTTATGCATTTGCAACCTGAATCTCAACACATCAATCAGTTTCTTATTTCAGTCGATGTTCCACGAAATTAATACAAATTTTAAAAAAGCACAAAAAAGAAAACTGGCATTAGAGGCAACACTCGTGTACAGTTCATATAATTTTAACTCTCTAGATACATGTTGCATTATAAACTAATTAGTAATTATGAGTAATCGTCTCCCCTGCTGCGTCTTGGTGCTCGTCTCTTACTGGTATAATCAACATCTCCCTCTCTCTTCTGTGTGTGTGCGCGCATAATTTGACACTGTGCCCCACACACACCGACACACACACACACTTTACTCATGTGTACTTTGTGCGTGCGGCGTAATTTGACACCGACGCACACATACACACACACACTCTCCCCGGCAGCACTCACGTTTATTTACACAGAAAACTCTGCTCTGTCACGATTCTTTTCAAAGGTAAGGTGCTGGTTAATTAGTTATTTTTAATTTTTTACAGCAGTGATTCCGTTAGTATGCGCACACGCGAGTATCATTAGAGAGATTTCTTTTTTTTTCCAGTTAAAACAGTGTTTGCATTGTGTATGTTAGTTGTGAAACTTAAAAATCAAGATAGGAGGAGGGAGGAGGTGTTTTACTGTTTAAGACGAGGCGAGGGGCTAATTCCACACACACACATACAAATAGACGACACCTGCACGCACAAACGGAAACACTTATCTGTCTGGATTTATTTTTACTTTTTTTTTAAATGTTAAGTGCAGGTTAATTTGTTTTATTTTTACTTTATATATTGTATTAATTATTTTTATGAATTTTTGTTTTGGGCTGTAGAACGAATAATTTGAGTTTTCATTATTTCTTACGGGAAAATTCTATTTGGTTTACGAGTGTTTTTGAAATACAAAATTCAACAATTTATACTTGTAATCCAAGGTTCCACTGTACTGTGTTTTTCATCAGGTCACACTAATCTTACATATAAAACATTAAGTTAATATGTGTCATTTTTTCATATCCAGTCTGAGTCATAGTCATATCCAGTCATATCGTGAGATCTGGTGGCCAATTAGGTAGATTATCCTTGTGATAGGGAGGAGTTCAGATGAAATTAAATAGCCTAGGAATTGATGAAATTGAATGACCTAAGTCTATTCTATTCTTGTGCTGTCTGAACAGTGCACAGACCAAGTGATTCATTTATTAATCTATTAAACTTTAAAACAAACTTTACACTAGCCTTATTCATTTGCTGACAGTGAAGAGACCTTATCATCGGGCCAGGAATGTAAAGCTGGACACTAACACAAACATAGAACAAACATAACATAGTTTTCATAATTTTCTTTTGATTCCGTAAAGCTGCTTTGCAACAATGACCATTGTTAAGAGCACTATACCGATAAAATTTAATTGAATTGATTTGACCGACTGCTGGGTGCTGGTCTGGACCAGATGGCTGACGAACTGCTCTGGGAAGGCCAGGGCCCATGGGTCAGTGTTTGCTGCCTGCATTCTGCCAGGGTACGAGGTAGCTTTAAGTAGGGCAGGTCAGAACACAAACATAGAGACTTTTATTAAAGATAATTCACATAGGGGAAAGGAAGTGGAGAAGAGAGTTAGAGAGGAAGGTGCAGAGAGTGCAGCTCTTCAGTGATGACAGTGGTTTATCAGAAAGTTTCAATGCTAGAGGCTGAAAGCAAGGAAGTCAAGGTGGCGTTCAAGGTTTAGCAACTGCCTGTAGATCTGACTCTGAAAAACAATTTTAAAAAAAAAGGTGGGAGAGCTAAGCACCCAGGACAAGCTACTCACTGGACTGATGTTTGGCTGATCTTTTATATGTAGCCAATGACAGCTGGATGGTGGATAAAACCTGTTAAGATGGTAAGAGACATTCGCTGTCGGCCTGCCATCACATCTCCAAATCACATGAATTCTTGTAGGAACTAGAAACCAAAGTGCTATGTTTTGAGATGTTCAACACATCTAGATGCCAATATCAGTTATATGAAAGCTGAAATTAAAATATATTGCCTTGACAAAAAACTGGCCTTGACATATCATACTTTCAAAGGGGGCTGAACACACCAATCAGCCATAAAATTATGACTAAGGAGAGGTGAAGTGAATACCATTGGGGTAAGGTACATGTGATAAGTAATTTAATCATTCATTCACTAATCTCTAATCACTATACATCAGTAAACTGGCAAGAGGATCATGAGCAATCAAGGCTCATCCATGCCTGCAGGGACAAAAGGCCAGACTTGTTCAGTCTAATTCCACAGAAAAGCCAATATAGCACAAATTGGCAAAAAAAAGTTAATGCTGCCATGATAGAAAGGCATCAGAACACCCAGTGCACCATAGCCTGCCATTTATTGGGCCCAGCAGGCAAAGACTTCAAGGTTTCTCTGGCGCGAAACTCACTATTGAAGTGCCTTATTCAGTTCCCTTTCAAAGCTACACTCGATGCTGCGTGAAAATGCTATGGGAACATCTCTTTGTTCTCCGGTTGTATAGCCTGTGTGTATCAAATACCAAATACTTTGGCTTATAACCACGGTCAGGTGATGTCATCTGATAAGGTGCACCTGCAGGTTATAAATAGGAGTGAACTGGAAACATCATCAGATTTTTTTGTCTTTAGGACCGCTTTGTGTTTGCGTGTGTGTGTGTAAGTGGATAACGAAAGAAAAAGGAAAATAACAGCATTAATTCACCGATATGGCGGAGTTGGTTAAGAGATGCGTGCCTCTGTGTGATCACTTTCAGAGGGCAATCTCCACAAATTTTGTTTCAAGTGCTTCGGGGAAAAACACGCTTGCCTCAGGCTTCAGGAAGACTATGAGTATTGTGATCTCCTCCCTATTAAGGTGCTTCGCGGCACATTCCTGGGGCTCGCGTGCTGATCTGGCAGACGCTCACGAGATGGAATTCCCCCTTTCTCTCGCACTCTCTCTGGATCAGGAAGTTTTAGCTTCCGCTTCTCAAGCGCGCTCCGGCGCTTTTTGTGAAGGAGCGGAAGAATCTTCCTCTCTCGCTTCTATGGAAGTAGCCTCCTCACATCGCTCCTCCAAGTGTTGACAGAGCATTTGAGGAATTATTGGAGGTTATAACGCATGCGGTCGAGCGGTTGCATATCGACTGGCCGCAGAAGCGAGTTTCCCCCTAATGCTCGAAATTAGACGACAGTTTTAAGCTGGTGCTTCACTGGTAAGCCGGCGGTTTTGCCGGCTTACCAGGTTGTCCTGCTGAAGGACCTGAGCACTGGTGGGGCTATTGATCGGAGGGCATTTGCAGAGCTGCGCCGAGCCACAAATCTGTCTCTCCGTGCAACCAAGCAGACGGCCCGTTCTGTTGGCCATTCTATGGCTGCCATGGTATAAACGGAGAGGCATCTGTGGCTGAACCTCGGGGGCATCAAGCATAAGGATCGTGCGGTCCTCCTTGATGCCCCCGTCTCGCCTTCTGGCCTCTTTGGCGACGCTGTTAATTCCGTCACCACTAGGTTTCGGGAGGCGATGTTATAAGAACAGGCCTTCGGGAGGTTTCTTCCCTGCCGTGCTCAAGCACCAGGTCTGGCCCCTATTAGGTGTGAGGTGCAGAAGGAGAGTGTGACCAGCTGCGCACCCCCTCATAAAGACTGGGGTGGGGCTCGCCACACTTCTCAATCTGCCTCAAAAAGACCAGACCTCCAATGCAATGTTGGGTGTTCGGTCATCTCCTGTCACACTTCAGAATACCGAACACCCAACACCCCCCCATCCAGCCGAAGTGTCAAAGCGTAGAAACTACTGCCAGGCGAATCTCCTTGGGTATAAAGGACTGTAGACACAGGCTACAGGATTCAGTTTGCACATCGTCCTCCGCGTTTCAATGGCATGGTCTCCACTTCCATGAAACCGGACCGAGTACATCTGCTGGCCCAGGAATTACAGACGCTGCTGGGCAAAGGGGCCATAGAACATGTTGCCCTCCCAGACAAGGAGTCGGGGTACTACAGTACTACAGGTACTTTTTGGTTCCCAAGAGAAATGGGGGGTTGCGTCCGATTTTGGATCTTCGCGGCTTAAACCGCTATCTCAGGAAACTCAGATTCAAAATGTTAACTGTCAAAACGATTGTTTCTCAAATCCAACCAGAGGATTGGTTTGTGACAATTGACCTCAAGGATGCATATTTCCATATAGAAATATTGCCACAGCACATGAAGTTCCTGAGGTTTGCTTTCGGGGGCGAAGCTTACCAGTATCAGGTCCTTTCATTTGGCCTAGCTCTGTCACCCCGCACATATACAAAATGCATGGATGCGGCCCTGGCTCCTTTACGACTCCAGGGCATCCGTATTTTGAATTACATAGACGACTGGCTGATTCTGGCTCAGTCTCAGGAGCTAGTGCTTCAACATCGAAATGTCGTCCTAGCTCATCTCCATTCTTTAGGATTGAGACTCAACGCCACGAAGAGCGTTCTCTTTCCTGTTCAGAGGACAACATATTTAGGTGTCACATGGGATTTGGTCACAATGCGGGCACAGCTGTCTCCTGCTCGTGTCGAATCTATTCTCAACACCCTGAAGGAAATCAAGCTAGGCCAGAAGGTGACTGTTCATCACTTTCATAGATCTCTAGGCCTCATGGCAGCTGCGTCCACGGTGATACCTTTGGGCCTTCTGCACATGAGAGTGTTTCAGCTGTGGCTAAGAGCCAGGGGATTTCATTCAAGGGCCAATCCCCAGAGGCTAATAAGGGTTATGCGCCGTACCCTTCGTACCCTTTCTATGTGGTTCAGACCCCGGTTTCTGACTTTGGGTCCCACTTTAGGTCCGTCTTGTCGTCGCAAGATGCTAACGACAGACGTTTCCCTCACGGGCTGGGGTGCGGTCTTGGATGGCCGCTTTGCCCCGAAAACTTTGCCCCTGGGCTAGTCAAAGCTATTCTGCATCCTCACCCGAACTATCTTCCAAAGGTGCCAGAAAATGCACAAACCCAAATAGTGTCGTTGTGAGGCGCAGCGGTAAAACTAGAATTCTGCTTGAGTACCATCTGTACGTCTGTTTTTTTAACAATAATTTAATAACAATAATTTATTTGCCAATAAACATTTTGGGAAAAAGACTTATTAATTTAACCATAAAAACTTGATGGAAATTTAATGGCTGATTCTGTCTGTTTCTTTATTCAAGTTCAAATCAGGACATGTGCGCTTTGACTAAAATTTTAATGTAGAAATGTACATTTTAAAAAATGTTCATTATTTATTAAAGAAAATTATGATGATCATAATAGCATACTGCATTTCATTCTTATCATAAGAATGCAAAAACACCAGTGCTGTTGACTGACAT
>JAAGKR010002746.1:76509-87038 GCA_011419295.1 Clarias macrocephalus
TTGGGCCTTCTGCACATGAGAGTGTTTCAGCTGTGGCTAAGAGCCAGGGGATTTCATTCAAGGGCCAATCCCCAGAGGCTAATAAGGGTTATGCGCCGTACCCTTCGTACCCTTTCTATGTGGTTCAGACCCCGGTTTCTGACTTTGGGTCCCACTTTAGGTCCGTCTTGTCGTCGCAAGATGCTAACGACAGACGCTTCCCTCACGGGCTGGGGTGCGGTCTTGGATGCCGCTTTGCCCCGAAAACTTTGCCCCTGGGCTAGTCAAAGCTATTCTGCATCCTCACCCGAACTATCTTCCAAAGGTTCCAGTCTCGACCATGCACCCAGTTGTTCTCGAAGCCTTCTGTCCTCCGCCTTTCACAGCTCAGGAGCAGGAAAGATTTCACTTACTGTGTCCAGTACGTGCACTTCAGATTTACGTCCACCGCACTAGCCAGTGGCGTAAGTCAGAGCACCTCTTCATTTGCCATGGGGGTGACAACCGGGGGGCAGCCACCAACTAGGCATCACACTTTGCCTCTGGCTCATTCAACCAGGTGGATTGCCTCATCAATTGCTCTGGCAAGAGGCATCCCCCTGCAGCAGGTGTGTGATGCAGCAGGCTGGTCCTCTCTGCACACGTTTGTTAGATTTTATAGTCTGGATGTCAATGCTACTCCGGGCTAGGTCTGAGACCTCCTTGGCTATTGTGCACACACGCTACATAACCTGAGGGTCCAGACACTTGCAGTGCGGCAGCGTTGGTATACTTGTTCTCATAGTGTTTTCACGCAGCATCGAGCTTTTGAAAGGGAACGTCTAGGGTTACTTAGCTGTAACCCTGTTCCCTGATAAAGCGGGAACGAGATGCTGCGTTTCAATGCCACACTGCTGGCGTGCCTGGACGTCCTTCAGACAAAATTGACCTGAGGATGTTTCCGGTTCACTCCTATTTATAACCTGCAGGTGCACCTTATTCGGTGACGTCACCTGACTGAGGTTATAAGCCAAAGTATTTGGTGGTTTTTGACATACATAGGCTTCACAACCGAAGAACAAAGAGATGTTCCTATAGCGTTTTCACGCAGCATCTTGTTCCCACTTTATCAGGGAACAGGGTTACAGCTAAGTAACCCAAGACATTTTACTTGATTTATCTGCTAAATCAAGGAGCAGCGGCTTATTAATGCTTGAGAGAATGAAGCGTCAGTCTATAGTTATATAGCGCCACTCAGCGGTAAAAGCCAGAAAATGCACAAACCCAAATAGTGTCGTCGTGAGGCGCAGCGGTAAAACTACAATTCTGCTTGAGTACCATCTGTACGTCTGTTTTTTTAACAATAATTTAATAACAATAATTTATTTGCCAATAAACATTTTGGGAAAAAGACTTATTAATTTAACCATAAAAACTTGATGGAAATTAATGGCTGATTCTGTCTGTTTCTTTATTCAAGTTCAAATCAGGACATGTGCGCTTTGACTAAAATTTTAATGTAGAAATGTACATTTTAAAAAATTTTCATTATTTATTAAAGAAAATTATGATGATCATAATAGCATACTGCATTTCATTCTTATCATAAGAATGCAAAAACACCAGTGCTGTTGACTGACATAGGTTTATGTTTGAATTTTATGGTCAAAAGTATAAGATGACACAAAACCCTGTATTTTCTAGTTACACATGATAAAAGTCTCACTGTGTTAACGTTTACTTTCGTTAAATTACATGTAAATAAGAAATAACTATATTTCATTTAAATTCTGACTTCGGGTTTGGCGATGTAAGAGAAGACAGCAAAGACGAGAACCTCCGGCCACACAATCTTGAAAAATAATTAAGCGCCCATTTTTTTCAACTTAACTGTGTGTTAACATAAAAGATAAGTACTATACATTGTTTTGAAGGCGTAATGAGCAATTCTAAACAAAAACAAAGTACTGCGCCAACAACTTGTTCGGGTGCTTCCTTAGCTGGAAAGTTTGCGGCCATGGCTGCTAGTGATAACACTGAGAACTTAACGATGTTGGAAGATGGGAAAGACGCCATTGAATTTATTTCCGGGCTACTTAAAAATACTATGGAGATTGTATTTGAAACACCACCTGTACAGGAACATGCGGATCGCATGCCTCGCCCTAAACTTGGAGCAGGGCAATCTCCAAGACCATTCAATGTATGCTTCCATCAATTTACAGAAAAGGAAAAGGCACTTAACTGGACTAGGCGACATGATGTAAAATTCAACGGAGTTTCTTTGAGGATTTTCCTGGACATGTGTGCAGCTTTAGCCGGATTCAAAGAGGTCAAGCAAAATCTTTTATCAAAAAGGAATAAAGTTTCAACTTTTGTATCCTGCCCGTAGAGGAAACCCTCACTTTTGAATCACCTGAGGCAGCCAAGGCTTTTTACAAACAACGCATCCTCGTACAGGACTAAAGTACGGCTTAGGCTGTAATGTACTAAGTTGTCTATCAAGGTACATTCTAAACACAACTGTCCTGTGGAGACAAAGTGACACTGTATATCTTTGTGTGTGTGTGTGTGTGTGTGTGTGTGTGTGTGTGTGTGTGTGTGTGTGTGTGTGTACTGCCTTGAAAAGTATTCAACTTAGTGTTTACGACACTAAGTTGGAATCAATGTAAATATTGTGGTTGGGGGTATCTCCAGAAGAGAGAGAGAAGTAAGTCTGGATAATCGGGAGCCAACGAGGGTAAAGGGGTTCTGCAGCTTGCTGGGGAAGCAAACATAGGAATAAGTTTTGGAAGTTTAGTTGTGTGTTATATTTTTCAAAAAAGTATTGGGATTTTGTTGGGATTTTTGTTTTATGTTGGGCCTTTACAAGAATCTAAGAGTGAGGAGACGTTGGCACTTCTGTTTTTTGTTTGCCTGTTTAAATTCATATTTGCCCATGTCGGATATGGCTGATTTTTCTAAAAATCCTGTTGGGTCAAAAGTTAGATTTATCAGCTGGAATGTGAAAGGTTTAAATGGCCCAATTAAAAGGGGCAAAATCTTTGCCCAGTTAAAAAAAAAAATTAAATCTGAAATAATATACTTGCAAGAAACTCGCCTCTGCATTGCTGATTATTTCAGAATTAAAAAATCATGGGTGGGACAAATTTTTCACTATAATTACAACATGTTCTAACCCTAAATCCATATCCCGTCTTAAGATGGCACAAGGTTTGTCCACATTTATAGATCAAGTGGGGGCTGTTGATCCTCTGCGTTTTTTGTTTCCACAGAGCAGAGTATACTCCTGCTTCTCACAAATTCACCACTCCACCTCAAGAATTTATTATTTTTTTTATAGATAAATCTTTACTTCCCTCTGTTGGACAAATTGAGTATTTACCTATTGTTGAATCAGATCATGCTCCTTTACAATTAGATCTTATTTGTAATTTGAGGCATAACAAACAGCCTATGTGGAGATTAAATACAACATTTTTATCGGATCCTGAGTTTTGTACATTCATATCAACGGCTATAGATAATTTCCTTCTATACAATAGATCAGAATTTATTTATCTCCACTATGGGAGACACTCAAAGTAGTTATTAGGGGGGAAATAATTTCATATACAACAAATTTAAATAAAAAACATAAACAAAAGCTGGATAATCTAATTGACTCTATAAGAAGGTTAGATTACCTACCTGTATATTCCACATCCCCCAGACCTGAACTATATAAGGAGAAGTTAAACCTTGAAGTTCAGTATAACCTATTATCAACAAACAAAACTGAATGGTATCTGTTACAATCTAAAGGTTATATATGAGCATGGAGAGGAGGCAGGTCGGCTTTTAGCCCACCAGTTAAAATCTATTATAATGTAATAAAAATGTACATTAAATCCTACATCCATTTAGTGGAGTGTGCTTGTGTTCACAACTTTCAATCATTACCCAAAATCTGGGTCGGTGCATACTGTATATTATGTGTAAATCGATCGCTTCATCTCAAATTAAATAGTACAATGTGCACATGATTGCAGACACTACTCAGATCTCCCCTTCAATCTCTCACTCCATCATCACAAAATGCCAACTGCTCTGATTCAGACGGTTGAAGGGAACAACCAAGCATTTTTCAGACAAGAACTACAAACGGGTCTGTGTATATTTCAGTGAAAACTGATTCTAATCTCAGAAATTGAGCAGTGGTGTGGAAAAATGACAAATCTTGTTTTTTGAGAATTTACTGATGGGATTTCTTGGTGTAGCATTTATGTCGGGTGTGAGAATTCATTTTAAAAAACATTTAACAGTGGGACAGTACAAGCAACACAGGATATAGGAACTTTCTGACTATATGACTAGATCAGCCTTTTCATTTTTAAAACACACTTCAGGAAATTTGCATCGGCCGTAAAAGGAATCCTAAGAAACTGCAAGAAAAAACGTTTAGAGTTTTTGGTTGTTGTTGTTGTTGCTGGCTAGCCAACATTCAAATTCTGTTTTAAGGTTATATCTGTGACATGAGCAGGACCTAAACATGAACAGGAACGATAGAGTAAGCTAGCCAGTGTAGTACTGGAAGTTCTGAAATACTCAAGAGCTTCAATAATGTCGAACTGTCCTTCAATATCTCCAGCTGCAACTGAAAAGTCTAAAGTGCTAAATGCTGCTGCATCAATCTCTGGTTCTCCTTATCAGTAGGGATGGTTGCTTAAGTCAGCATCAGCTCTATTTAAAAATCAAATGAGAATTCATTTAAAACAATATAATCACGTTTCTAAAAGTTTAATGAGAAACTGTGAAAGCATTCTTCATCTAGCATAAAAGTATTTAAAAAATTATAATAAAGAGACGGAGATGACCGAAACCACTAATTGCAAATCATCCATTTATTTTTGCATTTTTTGTCCAATTTCTTAGCATGTACATGTAAACAGATAAACAAGAAAGGCTTTTGAAAAGATTTTCTTAGGAATTTATTGTTGCTGTGGTAGATAAGACATTTGCAAAGTTGTTTTTAATAACTAATATAATATTTTTAATAATTTTTAACATGGTAAAGGAACCAAACCCCTGACAGATATTCTGTTGTATGGTTATGTCAGCGTTCAAACACGACCATTTCATTTGAAATCTTAAACAAATTGCTTCACTGCATCATAAATGTCTTGTTAATGAAGGAGACAGTTGTACTCTGAGGAAGACGTCTGTACAGAAAAAAGAAAAAAAAAACAGTCACAAATAATCATTATTCCTAGGATATAAGTCTCAATACTCCATCCTACTTAGGAGAGGATTCAGAGGGTTAGAAACTAATAATAATATTTAGAAATACAGAAACCTGATGAATTGTACAGGATGTCTGTTACTCACCATCAGTAGCAGAGAAAATTAAGCTTCTCCTTGCAGTCTCTGTTCTCCCAAAGGTTTGTGTTATTGTTGTAAGCACCACAGCGGTAGGGTGGAGCTGGGCATGAGGGCAGTGAGACCAGGCTCCCCAGCGGCACATTGTTCACAGAGACCCACTGTCCGTTCACGAAGCGCAGGCCGGTCCACACACGGACTGTTTGGGTTTGGTCTATTGCATTTTTAGCCAGCATAAGTTGTTTTAGAGAGACTGGACTGGCCAAGCCGGTGTAGTAAGTTCTGCAGTACTCAAGAGCTTCCGCCCATGTCTTACTGTCCTTCACCAAAGCAAATCTCCAGGAACAATAGAATGGCTGATTTTTTTTACAGTTACCATCATTCCATCCGGTTGACCACACCACACCACAGCTCTCTACTCCTCCCGTGTTATCAGGTTGGCCAGGTGACCACGTGAAGTAATTAGGTTGTTCTCCGTCAGACCATTGCCAGGTGTCTGATCCAGGTGCAGTTCTGTTCAGGCCGATCCAACCATTTGGACTTTGGAACGCAGGTACAGCCTTCATCAGTCTCTGGTTCTCCACGTCAGTAGTGATTGTTGCCAGATCCACATAGTTTTGCCTGCAGTAATTCTGAGCAGAAAACCAATTCATGCTTAAATTTATGTAGGTATATTCTCTTATCTGACACACAGCCATGCCGCAAAGCAGGAGAAAAAAGACAAAGTACGACTTCATCTCTGCAATGATCTGTCTTGAATGTTGAATGTTTTCTTAAGTCTCTGTCAGCTCTGCTAAAACATCCAATGGGAAATAATTTGCAACTCATGCAAAAAAGAAGCATTAATGTCCTATGGTGTCTGCTCGCACTCAATTTAATCACAGTTCAATTTAATTTATTTCTAACATTAATAGCAATTAGCAATAGACTATATAGCAATAATTATTAGCAAGAGACATTGTCATAGCAAATATACATGAATCTCAATGCCGATTTAGATCCCAAATGAACACACCAGAGTTAACAGCAAAAAAAAGAGCATTTCGCTGGTGCTACGTGAGGCAGAAACGTTGAGAGGAATCAGGGTAATGGCTGTATAGACATTGTGGGTTTTGTTGATTAGGGTTAAGGTTAGGATTACACACAAAAATGGCATTGTAGCATTAAAAAGGCAATGCTCCTGCACAGCACATATTTCAGCTCTCTGGTATGATGCATTATAAACTAAGGTGAGAAACTTATCAGATTTACAATTGTTTCAGCCAGAGGCAGTTCTGTTCTTAAAAACCCCTGCAGGTACTTGCTTCAACTGTTAATAAACAACATTAGTCAGCACTCTTCTCATGTTACTTGCTCACTCTCAATTCAAATTTATAAGCCATCCAGGGGGAAAAGCTTGAGAGGAACCAGAACCATAAGTTAACTGTCTAAATCTGGGTAGTATTTGGCAGTTCGGGATTTAAGGAAAACGTTTTTCTAAAATCAAAAAATAGATAAAGAAAAAAATAATAATTACAATTTTTTTTACCTACTTTATAATAGGTATATATGTATATAACCAAAAAACTAAGCCATAATAATAATAATAATAATAATAATAATAATAATAATAATAGATCTTAAAGCTTTTCCTTAGGTCAGACCAACACTTCTCATTAAATTGTCCTCCAAGGGTATAAACAGTATACACTCAACTATCAAATTAGAAAGATTCACATCTCATTTCAAAATGAACCTTTTGCGTTTTATTTGAATAAAAATCTCTCCAATTCAAATTAGTGATGTGCCATTGAAATCTGTGTGTCTTTGAAGCATAATGCGACCTTGACTTGTCCTTTGTTACCATATGTATTAGGGCAAAGGTATCATTTATTGTTGTTTTGCCTATTTTTTATTGTTTATTTGGAGCATAAATATGAGGTTCCACATGTTAAGTCTCTTCATCCTTCACTGTAACAGAAAAAATTTTGAGCTGGCCCTAGAAGATTTATATATAAATAAAATTGTTGATATCATTGTATTAATTGTGATCAATCAGGCAACGAATACTTTAAAAATAATAATAATAATAAGCAATAAAGATATAAAGAGCAAGATATTGTTTGAGATATCTTGTTTGAGACATCCTTAGTCCTCTTAACATCTCTCTGACTTTGCATATTGGAATCTGTTTTAGATAATCTAATAGAATTGGTGTTTGCACCGACACCTGTTCAGCTAGAATTTGTTGTGTTGGAGAGATTAATCTAGCCTGTGTTGTAAGGTTGGCAAGGACCTTTTCTCATGTCTTACTGTCCTTCACCAAAATCCCCAGTGTACATTTTCCACTCCTGTTCAACAGTCTAAACTGCAGACTGCTCTGCACAGGACTGACGGTGCCACTGGAGCTTTGAGCAGTTACTTCCCACACTGTCCACTCACGAAGATCAAAGGGTGGCATTCCAGTGTCCTCCTTAAAGTCTCTATGGTGCATTACATTGCCCCGCTTGCATGCCACTCACTAAAAGCTCCACCGCGTGACTCTTTGCTGTGTTTCTGAACCCCGGACTAAACTCCATGCTTCGCTTTTATAATGTGACGAAAGCCCCAGCTACATTAATGTTAATTATCGACAGCCAGCCCGACCTGGCGGCCCCTCCCCCTTGGCACACCTGCAGAGAGAGAGAGGTGAGAGGGGAGTCTACATAGGGAGCCTACGGAGTTAACGATTGAGGCGCACGCCCATCACAGACACACGCCGTGACAATGTGAACAAATAAACAAAAATGCTTTGAAAAGTTTATTGTTGCTGCTTGTAGATAATAGAAAGTCAAACGCATTGCACTAGTCAGACACAAGACAGGAATATGTTTTCTGCTGATTATGTTAAATATATTTAGAGGAAGTAGAGAGCAGCTTAGTGTATCAGTATATACCTTATAAGGCGAGAACCTGCTAAATGGTTAGTAGGGTAAGGCTGATAGAACATGAGTCACAGGACCAGGGTATAAAAGAGCGGAACAGATGCTCCCGGGAACTACATTTCCAAGGACACTTTTTTTTTTTTTGGATTTTTCCCCGATTTTCTCCCTAATTTAGTCGTGTCCAATTCCTCCCCGTCACTAGGGGGCTCCCACATTAAGGCTACTACTACCATTCAGTCGGGAGGGCCGAAGACTATCACGTGTTTCCTCCGAACCACGTGACGCCAGCCGACCGCATCTTTTCGAACTGCTCGCTCGCACATCATAGATGCGAACAAATCAGAAAAGTAGCTCAAATGTATTGAACAAAAAACAGACACTGCAGTGCACCAAATACCAATATTTAAAATTATATACAATATTTTCAGTGTGTAAGTGAATGTATAAAATGTCTAAAATCTGGTATATTGTACAGAATGTGTGTGCGGGTGCGGGAGAAATGAGTCGGCCTCACCGGTTCTTAAAGAATCTGTCTGGGAGCACGATGAGAAAAAAAATGGCTGTTCTGTAAAGCTGTCCTGATGGTGAATAATCCTAATTTCTTAAAAATCTTTAACACAACAGAGCATCACAGTCGAATACAGTGGAAAACAGATGTGCAAAGACAACACTTAGATTTCACATACCAGTAAAACCTTGGATTGCGAGTAACTTAGTTTGCAAGTGTTTTGCAAGACAAGCAAAAACATTTTTAAACAAACAAGGTTTTACTGTAATGAGCCAATGGTTCTTCTCTCTCTCTCTCTCTCTCTCTCTCTCTCTCTCTCTCATGCGCACACTGCGGGATAGTGGGCAATCGTCTTCCACATGTCTTCCATATCTGAACTTTCTACCAAAAGAACATTTGAAATCAATTACTCTGAATATATTGATTGTAAAGTCTTAAGATATTGATTAAAAACTCGGAATATATTGATGGAAAAGTCGGAGTATATTGATTGAAAACTCTGAACATATTGAATGGAACCTGACATCATCAAAGTACAGGCGCCATCTAGTGGTTCTGATGTGTGTTGCTTGGGAAAAGGGAGCTAAGGTCCTACACAGAGAAATTAAATTACCTTAATAACTAGGTAACAAAACCAACATACAAAACATCTCCATAAGCACCAAATCTATAGTTTCTGTGACTATACAGGCTAAACTGATTTATAATAATTTACTATTATAATCCTTTACAGTTAAGGCTATAAAACATTATTAAACTGTAACACCTCTTTTATTATTATTATTATTATTATTATTATTATTATTATTATTATTATTATTATTATCCAAAGCACAGATTCATATTGTTTTACAATGAATTTCAGCTTCAATTCAAGTTTTTTTTTCTAAGAAATATCCCTAATATTCTTTTTAATTCTATGTCGTGGCCTGTCTTACATTGATCGCATGTTATTTGTAGTTTAATCATATTTTTTTACCACTGCAGCCATACCTGTTACAGTACATACAGTAAGTGTAAAGATTACAGGCAAGGATATGCACTGCCCTTTCCCCTCCAGACCACAAACCCACGTTATTTTTTTTATCCTCCAAGCATAAGTCAACTAAACAGATAGATGTACCTAAAACTAATAACATTATAATATGTTTATAATATGTATATTATAATTATAATATATAAAAATGTCCACTATATCTAGTTAGTGCAGTATGTGCTTTTTTTGTTTCTTTTTTTAATTCCCATAATTATAACTAATAAAAAGGCTGCTTGTGTTCACAACTTCAAACTTTCAATTATTACCCAAAATCTGACATAGAGTACCGATAAATTTATAGCTTCTCCTCAAATCAAATGGCACAATCTACAATCTTTTGTTGTCCCTTGGAGAACAAAATGACATATATCGTTTTTTGAAAAATTACTAGATTATTAGATCAGTCAGTCAATTTGCATCAGCAATTAATTTGCACTGGCTGTTTTGTGGCTTTCATAATCAACAAAGTAATCCAAACAACTTCAACTAGTTTTTTGTTGTTGGTGCTGCCAACCACCAATCATCTGGATGAAATTCTATTTTAAGGTTATATCTGTGACTTAACATGATCATTTCATTTCAAAGGTATTTTGAACTTCAAAACCCATGTGTGAGAATACTGTATATGTAAAGTGCATGGCCATTTGGCCTATTTGTGAATCCTTACTGCTTGTCAGTTTATTTTTTCTTGTGAGTCCTGAGCTGTTGATTTATCTCGTTTGATGACACCACTGATAACCCTGCCTAGGCCTGTCTTAATATCTAT
>JAAGKR010002747.1:7021-48387 GCA_011419295.1 Clarias macrocephalus
AAAAAAAGGAGATTATGATGTAATTATGTATTTTGTCTTTTTTAAAAGCTGATTAAAATAAATTCTACAGCAAGGATGCAGATTATTTTTTATGATTCACCCTCGTACATTTGTGTTAATACCATACTCGAGTCCAAAATATCACTTTGCAGTTTTTCTTTTTAAAACATTTTTTTTATTATTAAAAGTGCCAATGACTCAGAGGTCACTGTAGGTGTGCATATGCTACACTATTATGATTGTGGATGCATAAAAATACATTAATGTATTATAAAAAGCAGAAAAAGAACTAGGATAGTAAAAAGCGATTCAGTTCAATTCAATAGGCGGCTGACCAAACTGCTCACGTGAGAGGAAACCATTTCTGATCTTAATCTGATTGCTGATGTTAAACACTTCAACACTTTCACAACCCTGGGCTTACCTCTTAATTTCGTCCTCCACAGCAGTCACGCCATCTTTGAGTGGGTGCAACACTTTGTGGGTGGCACTTCCAAAATCACACAGCACATAGTTCCCTTGGTCGTTCAAGAGGATATTTTCCACCTGCATGAAGACAAGAGTTTAAGTAGTGCTTGAGAAGTCCCACTGCTCATGACGGACAAAAGTGGACGATTCAAGGTGACTGGCAACTTTGGCAAGTTCCCACAGCTGCCTGCCAAAAACGTCCTTGATCCTGTCAGCCTGGAACTAATAAGCCTGTCATGCCTGTGTTTCCCTAAAATTTCTTGCTAATAACATTATCAGGAGAGAATAACCGTCTTGGGAAACGAGGCTTAGTGTCATAGCTACAGGACCAGAACAACTGGTTAGGACAAAGTGCATTCAGCTATGACTCATGATTCTTTTATGGTTCTTTAAAGGAATAAAAAATATATATATATTGGTGGATTGGCAATCAGAGCTTATGAGTGGCGCAACAAATGTATTTTTTATGGTGTTACTTTATCAAAAATCCCACAAGATCCGATCTACTGCTGTTGAGCAGACGGTATAGAACATTGAAAACAAGAACCAGTAGATATAAAGACAGTTTTTATCATAATGCTGCTATGAAAAAAAATGTGCAAATAATGTGCAATAAAATAAATTATTTATGCAATATCTGCAATTAATGCAATTTATGTAATTCATGCAAACATTTATCACTGTTGATTGTGCAATAACGGAATGTATGCTTTGTGGAAGTGTGTGTATGTGTGTATATGTGTGTTTGTGAGTAGACTGACATTTTTTTTTTTTAATCAAGGAATGGCACTTTTAAATTCGTTGTACTTGCTGCAATAAAGACTATTCAATTCAAGTTACAAAAGCCTCCAATCTTAACATTTTCTTTAAACTCTGAGAGCGAATTAGTCTCAAACCCACTCGTTAAACTAGTTTCAAAACACCACAAGCGCATATTTAGTCGAAAATCATGTGCGTTAGAAGCCCCACGTGCCCGCATGCACGCTACCCGTAACCCGCACGCTCATTGTTGAGTTTTGAGACTTTGAAGGCATTTGAGATGGTAAAACGTCACCGCTTCTTTATAATCCTACACTGCTTATTCTGTATTGTTTAAACCTTGATTTTTAAGTGACAAAACTAATGTTATAAGGAACGGGATACATTTAAATAATCAAATTTTTTTATAGGGAAAAATTTATTCTTGAATGGTGGATATTTAATTAATCCCGATACTTCGCAATTTTAATGGAATGGGCACCTAGGTTTCATGAGAATATTGTGATTCCCATCCCAGAAATGTATGTATAAAATGCTGGAAAGTCTGGACAGTTGATTATTGAAAGCTACACCAATTAACTTTTGGCTTGAGAATCCATGAGATAATTAGTACCTTCAGGTCTCTGTGGATGATTGCTGTTTTGCACTGGTGCAGTCTGGCCACGGCTTCACAAGTGTCACAGAAGATGGTGAGAACCTCAGGCTCTGTAAATCCACCATTCAGCCGCTGGTTCATCTGTTTTACTACTTGACCCGCTGTGAAGAAAGGTTGTGATTACTGTCATTTTATGCATTGATATGTTTAATAAAAACTGTACAGCAAGTCTGTTCTGGGAGTACGCTTGTAAATCAGATTTGTTCTCAAGTCCGACACAGTGATATACAAGTCTTATAAACCCTTTAACACAAATATACAACATAAAGCATAACAGTCTAGTTGACTAAATCTAAGCAGTGCATCTGTCCCCTTTCCCCACATTGCATAACAAGTTCTTACTCTCACATATGTGAAATGCAACAGCGTTGTCTGCGCGCTTGAGCGGACACTATTTTGTCTTAGAGCTGTTTTCCACTGCATTGGACTGTGTTTTGTGGATGATTTTCCGAAACGAGTATTGTTCTCCATCAGGACAACTTTACAGGACAGCCATTTTCTATCATCGTGCTCCAGGACTAATTCATTGAAATCGAGGCCGATTCATGTCCCCGCATCCGACACACACACATGATATACTGCAGTTTTTCATACATTCACTTCCACACTAAACATATGGTATATAATTTTAAATATTGGTATTTTGTGCATTGCAGTGTCTATTTTTTTTTATTCAGTACATGTGAACTAGTTTTCGTGATCTGTTTGCATCACCGAATGTTCGCAGAACTGTGATCCGTTCGTAACTCGAATGTAAGAAACTAACAGACTGCTTCTAGTTTAGCATTTGCAAATGATGCTAAATGATGTTAAATAGCTTCTATTTTTGACAAAGTATGCATACTTTCTCAATAGTAAAACAAGAGAGAATCTGCAAAGCTTTCCAAAAAAAAACAAAAAAAAAAAAAACACCAAAGTCAGCCAAGAATTTACACACCTTCATGTGCAATAGTGAAAATCTATTCATTTAACAGAGGGCAGGAAACAGGGGAATATGTTTTATGAATGATTAGTAATGCACAGAAACATTACATTAGGAGTGTAGCGGAGTCGTCCTGACCTTTACAGAACTCCATAAGGATGAGAACCTCCCACACACTGTCTCCTACTGTGTTGATGATAGAGTCCAGGTAGCTCACTATGTTCTTATGGCCTGACAGCTCTTTCTGTTTAGACAAAACAGACAAGGCAATAGTAGAAAGAAAAGAAAAAAAAAACAGAGGAAGCTCATATCAGAAATTCATTAGAATAAAAACATGAAGTTATGTAATGTTGAGGTGAGCAAGAGAGCAAAAGCAAACATACAATTAAAAAAATAATAATCTGCCCAAACATACCAGCCGTACTATTTGCTTTATTGTTTAATACATGCAATCTATTAAAAAAAAAAAAAAAAAAAAAAAGGTTTAATGAACTACGAATTGGCACTGGAGTTAGTGGAGGGGTTGCAAAAGCACAATTTATTCACACATCATAAAGGTTTCATTATCATAAATTCTTAAAGTACAGACTGAAGAGGTTCACTGTGTTCTCAGATTATATCGGACGATGTGCCGTCTTGGCTTATTTTAGCGACTCACCATGATCGTAACCTCTCGCTTGAAGACGTTTAAATCATGCACATTATTCACATACATCCTCTTCAGAGCACATCGTACTCCGCTGTGGGTGCGTGCCAGGAACACCATGGAGAATCCTCCTAGGAACACACACAGAGCAAACACAAGACTATCAGAAATGCTCGTCATGGTGGTACACAAAACTGATGTCAAAGTGCAGCCCCGGGAGCTTCATCTTAGATACCGAACTGTAGAAAATGATCCTGTCATTGTAGATAAATTGCTAAATGTCATTACCGAGGACAGACTGTTTCCACACTTTGATATTGAATCCACTCCATTAGCCACGCTAAAATTTCATTACCTGCTCCACATACAGGAAGGAAGCTCTAATGAGGAACGAGGCACAAGAGATATGAAGTTGACTCCGGGACACTGCGGGTCCAATTCCTCACCCAGTCTCGACTAATTCCTTTAGCTATAAAGCATGAGTCTATTTAAACTTCACCTTTAGGAGGGTTTCTCATGTGTCTGAGATTTCAGTAGGACCAGTGTTAAAAAATAAACTTTATGGAACAAACACAACACAATGTGCTGTTAAAGGAAAATAACAGTAACAGGACAGTAACATCAAGAAGCAAAGTTATTTTCTAATCCCAGCACATCATTATTCCTTTCATACTACAGACATTTGTCAATACTAACACTTATCATCAAAAGTCAACAGATCACACTTTGTTTCCATTCATAATTACTATTAATGGACACTAAACAAGCTAGTCCTTTGTAATGATTAATAGCAAACATTTGATCCTTCGCCAGCTTATTTATTTATTTTTTTTTACCTCTTGAAGTTAAGCAAACCAAATGCAATCTACATCTATCTATACATATAATAAAACTGTAAAATGTTGTACATAAATGTTTGTACATTGAAGATTTGAGAAAAAAATATATTTGGGGGGAGATGCAAGATCAGTGATCGAACACATCAAGGCTTTGCGATGGCTTTGTTTCATCGTAATCGGCCCACAGGAAGAGAAGATGTGGAATACACCAATATATTATATTATAAAATAATAAATAAATAAGTAAATAGATAAATAGATAAATAAAATAATAATAAATTGACCATGAAAAAAAAATCATCAGTTCATCTCAAAATTCAACAGACGGCTCTGTACATTTTTTAATATGCGCTTTAATACGATTGTGCAATTGAAATCTACTTTATCTAATAAGTGCAATCTCCCGCCTTCACTTCAGTGTAACACGTAAAAATTTTAGTTAATTCCAAAATTCAACATACGCATTCATAAAATGCATTCATGAGAGTGCAATTAAGCTCCATTTGTGGGCACATCTAATAAACTACAAAGTACAAGACATTCCCCATGCCGAAAAAATAGAGACTGATTCTATGATGACCAGACATCTATGCACAGGAAGGGGTCTGGCTGTTTACACACAACAGAGCTCACCAGTCAGACTTTAAAGAATTAAAACTACCATACGGACAAGCTAACTTATCCTATTTATAAACGTTACACCTGTTAAATGATTGGCTGTAACACTCGTTGCACGCTCTATTATCAAGAAATATGACGTTATTTGTGAGCATGCATAGGATGATTGTGATTTGCTTGCCTGATCAGGGAACTGGATGATATTGCTGGGGAGGGGAAATGGATTCAGTTACAGTACCAGTTTGGACACAAGCTTGGATTTAATTTCTACATTCTAGAACATTACCGGATTTCTTTCAAATCTATGAAATAACAGTTAGGAAATTAGGTAATTTTGTTTTAAAATAACAAATTACTGTTACTGTTACATAAAGATCAGCTGTTCTGGAATAGTTCTTACAAGAACAGTATTTTTCAGGTGCATTCGCAAAACCCATCAAGCACCACGATGAAACTGTCTCTCATAAAGACCATCCCAGGAAAGCAAGACCAAAATTTACAGTAGCTCCGCTGCAGTGGAGAAGTTCATTTAGAGTTACCATCCACAGAAATCACCAATTAACAAACAGCACCTCAGATTAGAGCCATTATGAAGGCTTTACAGAGCATAAGTAGCAGATACATCTAAATATTAACTGAGATTATTGCATATTTTGTATTGCTTCAGCATTAGAAAAAAGAAAAAAAAAACACCAGGAAAGACCATGGAATTAGAACCGGTGTCCAAACTTTTGACTGGTGTGTCAATTTTTGTATGGTTTTTTTTTTTTTTTGTATATGTTTGCATTTGAGGTTATAATATGTTGCAGTTCCTCTATAATCCTGCAGGTGGTGTGTCCTCAACTATTCACTCATTAAAAGGCAGCACGTCATTCAGCCTGGTAGGAGAAAATTATCGTGATAATATCCTACGCGGTGGCCCCTGGTGATGCCCATTCCTACTGGATGAGCAAACGTGAACCTGGTTGTCTTGGGCAAATGAGCAAGTTCTAATGTCGATTCCAACACTTCATACTAGAAAGCTGATTCTGTAGAAAACTTACGGTCCTTCAAATTCACTGCTGATCGTTTAGCAAAAATGCCTGACCCGTAATAATAATAATAACAACAACAACAACAACGATACTACTACTACTAATAATAATAATCTATATGTTGATTTAGTTAAACTGCTATCCTCAAGTTAAATAACATTGCTAAATTTGAAGTCCAGTCAACCCCTAAAATTCTGAACCCGAGTTGTGAAAAACTGCCAATTTTGGATGTGGTAAGAATATGCCCCCAAAACACTTTAATTAAATTTTAAACTCATTTTAATACATTACCCTTAAAAAATAATAATAACACAAAGGTAAATCCGTACAGTACTACAGTATTATATTTTATATGGAAATTTTACCTGAATTTACGTTAATATTTATGCTACTTAAACTATTAAGAACAATATAATTTACTAATTATCATCTAAACACATAAAAAATTTCATATTGCCACGAAAAAAGACAAAAAAGGATATTTGTGGTTTCCGCAAAATTGCAGTAGTTTGTGCAAACAATTATTAGTTAGATTCTAAGGCATCTTAAAATACAGAACGACTGAGGCTGCAAACATGTTACAAGTCCAGTTACCCTGACTTGCTACTAATGGATGGTTAGAATTATGACATTCATTCAAACATCTACTTTTTGGGGGGGGGGGTGTTCTTAAGATTTTGTCGACAATACAACAGCTCTACTCAGCATGCCCATAAACTTTAAACTGCAAACTTTAATTGGATTCAATCCTCAACATATGATGGGGGGGGAAAGAAAAAGCAGGACATTACATACCCTGAGAAAGGAGGAAAAGAAAGAGAAAAAAAAGAAAGAAAAAAAACCTCATGTCAAAACCCAGAGCTCTTTCCACCATCTGAAGTGTGAAGCTTTCACACAGAGAGTCCAGTGATGCCAGAAACAAGCAAACAGTGGCAAAGAGAGCCATGCCTCCACAAGGTCTGGCCCATTCGAGGAGGGATGAATGAGCCGTAGCAGCATCTGACCTGCCAGCCATTTCTCATTAACGCCAAGCTGAGTCACACTGTGGGACCCACAAAGCAGAGCCTACAATGGTGCGCTTGTTGCCTGACAAAGTCTCTTAGCTGACCTGAATAGAGAACATATTTGGATCGAGAGCCAGCAAGACAGACCTGGGAAAAAAAGGGGGACCCACAGTGTTTTTTGAGGTATCGAATCGTGTCCGTGATCAAGTTTAAATAGATATCCAAGATAAAACTGATGTGGTATTACGGACTGGTCTACAGCAGATCGGCTTTACTTTTACCTCAGCATTTTAGTGTAAAAGTTACGCCGCATGCATCATGATTACCTGGCGACTTGCTGCAAATTTCGGCGTTTTAAAAAGTAAGCAAGTCCGGCATACATTTTCAGAAAATGGGAACATTTCGATCTAACGGTCGACGGAAAGATTTAGATTTAGAGCAATGCTTTGCATGTGAGGCTTGACTAAACAAACGAGCTTTGGAGATTGTTATCACACACCAATCAAATTTGCTGTTTTTTTTTTTTTTTTTTTAACACACATGCTCCATTTGCCAAAAATATGCTCTCAATATTTAATTATGTTAGCCTTATGATAATGGAGAGGACAGAAACATTCAAGCCAAACTGCACTGCACATTTGTATCATTACCCCTCAGGAGATAAACTTATCTCTGTACGCTACAGTGAGCAGCTAATCAACTCACTGAGAGAGTGCAGATACAGCATACACACACACTCGCTCACTCACACATGCACGCCCACACAGTCTGGCACCCAAGCTAGGCATTTTAAGCACGAAGATACTTTGCAAACCCCTGAGTTCTGCTCTGCAGGAAGGGGTGCTTCATCTCTCACAGCAAAGAAAAATGTGTCAGGGGTGCCCGAGCAGCTGCATGTTTATTATTCATCCTTAATACTCTGCCCTGGTTTTAGGACATGACTTATTCTAAAACACACAGCACCAACTGCGATACAGAGAATGTATAGTAAGAAATTCTGTAAAGTTGAGAAAGTCAGTAAACTCAAACTCTCCAGCACTTTTGCTCTATTAGGTTTTACTTTAACCCTCATGTTGTGTTCGTTTTTGGCTCACACTCAATGTTCCCGGTAACTTCATTTTATTTTCCTTATAAATCCACGATAATTCATACTGTACATCACCACTTTCTATCTGGTCGTTCCTGATTTTTATTTCTTTCCTGATTACACTGTAAAGCAATGCTGAAGGCATCCAAAATATCCAATAATCTCCTGTGAACAGTTGATACTGAGATGTATCTGCTACATATGATCTGTAAAGCCGTGACGACTCTAATCCGAGGTGCTGTTTGTTAATTGGTGATTTTTGAGGCTGGTAACTCTAAATTAAAAACAACTCTGGAGCAGAGGTCAGTTTTGGTCTTAATTTCCTGGGATGGTCTTCATGAAAACCAGTTTCATCATGTTACTTGATGGGTTTTGCGAATGCACTCGACAATACTGTTCTTGTAAGAACTATTCCAGAACGACTGACCTACGCGTCTTAATATAACAATTGACTGAAATAGCACATATGGAATTAGGTAATTCCATATGTAACAAAAACAACATAGTATTGAAATCCCAAGTATTGTTCAAATTCAAATTTTATTTCTTACATACACAGTGCGGTATGCAGTGAAATGCTTATACGACCAACCATGACCATGGGAAAAAAAAAATGGAATGAAATAAAAAATATATATATTTAAAAAATAAAAAATAAATTTAAAAAAAGAACTTATACAAATATAGACAATATAGAAGATGCAAAAAATGTAGAAGCAATGTCCATAAATGTACAGGGTGTGTGCAAATGTCCATAAATGTGCAATGTGCAATGTAGAAAATAAATCACTAACCAAAAAAACAAAAATTTGCAAGTGATCCCAAACTTTTGAGCGGTAGTGTATGTCCTGCAGGCCTTATTTACCTGATCTCATTCATACAACTCATTTGCCTACAACAAATACTAAGATGAAACCTATTGTACCATTTAATCACAAAGTACTTCACTGAAATGCTTACCAAAAGTCACTTTTTTGAAACAAGTTAACAACAACAAAATAACAACAAAATAACAACTTGTGTGTTCCCGTGCCAAAACTGACTGGTAAAAAATAAAAAATAAAAAAATGTTCACAATGAAAGCTTAACTATTTAACAAATATAATGATTGACCCATACACTGTATGAATTATTCGTATTTATAATTTTAAAGTAGCCCTGCTCTCATTTCTATGACCCTGGAAATGGTCTCAAATCTGAAGTAGTTTCACATCTTGGAGTGCTTTCAGATGCATTATTTAATCAGTTTGAAACAAACTCTGGAGCAGCCACAGCACAGTTAGATTAGAGCCTGAATTCACTTCAGGACGTGAACACAACAACATGTAAATTTTAGAGGCTTTTTTTTTGTGTAGTGCTTCTAAAAGTGACCCACGAGGCACAAACTGAGCTAAAAGATCTAAACTTAATGTCATGTGTTCTGATTATGTTCTCTAATAAAAAAAGCTAAGCAGGCTGTTTTTCTTTGATGGCTTGTGACTGCAGGCTCTCAGTAGTTTAGGATAGAAATTACAAAAAATTTCCAACAAAGACAGTGGACTCTTAACCTAAATTCCTTGCCTGTTATAGTAATAATAATAATAGTAATAATAACGCTCAGCCTCACTGCACACAGTATGACCGCAAATCAATCCCTGCTATCCGTTATCACCCAAATGAGGATGCTTTCCTTGTTGAGTCTGGCTCCTCACAAGGTTTCTTCCCATCGTCCTCTCAGTGATTTTTCCCCCCTCTTCCACCGTTGCCCTTGGCTTGCTTAATCAGGGACAATTATAAAAACATTTATAATTTATACACATCTTTCAAACTTATTTCCATAATCTTCGATTCTGTAAAACTGCTGTACAAATAAAATTTGCTATACAAAAACTACATAATATAGTTCTATATATTCTAGTCATTTTTACACATTTTTGCTACCAGTGGGTTCCCTTTTCATTTTAACTCTTCGGTGCGAGACCAAAACTAAAAGCAAACAAGTGAAAAAGTCTCTGTTCCACTCCGATTTGGACTTGTGCACAAAGAGTAAAAACGGGTCAAAAATATTACATCACTAAAACAGTCCTTTTAAGCAGTCAGGTCAGAGAGCTGAAAAGTAAATCAGGACGATTGTTAATTTTATATGATCTTTAAGCATTGGGATTCAACAGCTGTTTATTGTCTAAAGCACCTATATTTCTTTCAAGTTTTAAAGCACTAAAAACTTTTTTTCTCTCTCTCTTTCCTGCTCATCTACAGTTCAGTAGGTAGCGGTTTTGCCGTTTTTAAAAGAAGAAGCGATACTCTTGCAAAATTGCAGTATTTGTGGAAGATAAAAAAACAACTTGCATTTTCTGCAAAAAGGTCTGGTTTTACGTTCAAAGATTTAATTTTTTTTTAATTTTAGACAGTTTAACATTAGAAGGTTTACTTTAAATAATTTAAAAGGTGTGAATCAATTCTGAATTTCAGAAAACTGAACCAATGATTTGATTATAGTTGAATCAACCAACAAAAGATTGATTAAACTGCATAAATCACACAGCTCCATTATTAAGGAAGCCTGGCGATTCCCCTTTTGCATTACTCAACAGGAAAACAGGACTTGATGAGAAATGCTCGAGTAGAAAATTGTACTACAAGGGAAACATTTCACAGAAGAGGAAGTCACCAGCTTCAGGAATTTACAAGAAATCTGGGCAGACCCATAAAAAACAGACATGATAAACAACAAACAAAAAAAGCATGACGCAGAATGATGTGCCTTGTAAAAGTCAGAGTTTCTTTGATCCAAAAGCAGGATGTTCACAGAACTGCTGCCCAGTTAAACAGCCTTGACGGCCTTGACCTACATTGGACGAAGGTTTAGTGAAGTGTAACCAGGTCAGAAGGCTCATCAGCAATGCTTGTAGAAGGAAATATGTGACCAAAAATAAACCGAACCAGTTATTAGCAGTAATTAGCTCCCTATAACAATGAAGTTAACTAAATAAACCGTGTCTGTATACGAGTGTTACAAGTGAACAGCAGTCATTTAATTTGTGTACAGGGAAGCGGTCATGATAAACATTCATGGTGGTCGTTCTAATCTCATCATTTAATCCCTGGCTCATGTTATGTGTGTGAAAACATTCCATGCATGGATGGCTAGCAAGGCTGTATCTGTTTGTCAAACATAGATGAGGGGAGATAAGATGCATCAAGTTTTCCTTTTCTCCAAAGTCAGAAAGCAGTATAGTACAGTTCATACACGACTTTTTTTTTCAACATATACTTAAAAATTAAACCCCCAAATGCAACACAATTTTGCAGACCTCTCACATCAGACATTTCAAATGGTCAACTTCATTAAGGATGGAAATCTTCAGGGACCACCTCATACTATATTACAATATGAATTTGTATGGAGAAACTTTTAGCATCACAAATTTATAAATATATTCTTTATTTATTTATTTATTTTTTTGTACAGGTTATGGTACGATGATGGGCGTGAATAGTTTAGTGTGCGCCACCCGTAGGGTTATAGAGGAATGGCAACCACCTCAAATGTAAACATACATGGAGGAGAAAAAAAGAAGAAAAAAATAATAAAACGATGCATGAAAAGTGACACTAAAAAGTTGTGATGTGTAACCGGATCGATTTTTTCTCCCATCTCTATACAAAAACTAAAACTGATCACCTCATATCTGATAGAAAACCACTTAAAGCAGGAAATAAAACAAAATTTATCACACACGCGTAATGTAAGACAGGACAAAGGGAGACGATGCATCTTAGAACATCACAGTGGTTCAGCATTCTTCTATCTACATCAATTAAAAAAAGGTTTTGTCTGTACATCGGTCAGAACTCATTCTTTTAATGAGATCTTTATGTTTCATACATTTAAGGACCAGAAACCAGTCTTTCTGCCCATATGTCTGTCCAGCCGACTGTTCCTTGAGGTTGGCGTGGCTATACGCATCACTATACAGTGTCAATCATTTCAGCCCTTTCCCTTGAGGTGGGCGTGGCAATATGCATCACTCAATATGAGCCAATCAATTCAGTGTTTTTCCCTCGGGTGGGCGTCGCCATATGCGTCACTCAACAGAGCCAATGAAATCAATGCTTTTTCCTCGAGGCGGAGTGGCTATACGGGTCACTCAACAGAGCCAATCAAATCAGTGCTTTTCCCTCGAGGTGGGTGTGGCTATATGAATCACTCTACAGTGTCAATCATTTCTGCCCTTTCCCTTGAGGTGGGCATGGCAATATGCATCACTCAACAGAGCCAATCAATGTAGACTTTTAACCCTGGAGAAGGGCGTGGCCATATGTATATACTGTATGTATATGGCCACTCAATAGAGCCAATCAATTCAGTGTTTTTCACTCTGGGTGGGCGTGGTCATATGCTTCACTCAACAGGCCCAATCTATTCAGCATAACTTCAACGCGATAATTTACCGTAATTTACAAAAGTAGTGCGAAAGACAGAAACAACAGTAATAATTTACAAACTTCCACTATCCTCACTAAACACAAATAAAAGAGTAACAAAGCATGGCTTACTCCAAAAGAAAAGAAAAAAGTGTGTGTGTGTGTGTGTGTGTATATATATATGCAATAAAATATTTTTTTTAAAAGGTGAGTACACTATGAAAACAGAACCTTGCGCCAGAAATTAAATGAAATTGTTGAGTAGAAGAGAAGTCATGAGCAGTTTTGTGTCAGATGCTGATCAGCCAATTTTCAGCTTTAACTTTTTAAATATTTCTACAAACTCTTTACCCGTCAACCACAGGAACTAACACTAGTATATTATACAATTCCAGTGCTAAAAGTGCTTTACAAACAAGATTGAAACAAAGTGATTACTATGGTTTAAAATGTTGTCCACATCTGAAGCATTTCATCCAATTACAACCAAAGCTGGAGACTACCTGATCGCCTTGGTGAAACCAAGAAAAAATAAAATGGTTCATTTCCTCCAAGAAAATGATCTGAACCTGATTCATCTTCACTGCGGGAAACAAAATGTACTGTAGACATGCTGCCAACCTTCATATGCTCAGAACAGCTTACATCATGTTTTCATCAGCAACTAAATTTCATGAACAAGCGGCAAAAACATAACCTGTATGATATTTTATCTTATAAACAAAAAGTTAAAAAATAAAAAATAAAAAACTCAGAGGCTGGGCTTTGACATGAGCTCCATGTGTGTGACCTCGGCATGTCCTGGGCGTGTGGTCTTGTCTAGCTAGTCTTATCGGCAGTCTATAAATGAGCAACTCCTCAAAGACTGCAATAGCAAAAGCAGCAAACGCAACCAATGTGTGTCTCAATACAAATTGTCTTGATTTCTGAACTTGTGTTGTTGAGAGTCCATTATTTTTTTTGGCTTGTTTTCCTAAGTGTGATGTCCAGATTGAAGAAATAGCAAGCGTTTGAATTAAGGGTCAAGTAAAAACTCCTAACACATTTAAAATCAACTAAAGCCTAGTTACTAAAATCCGTTATTAAAGTTATAACCTTTAATTACTGTGCTATAGCTGTGATCCTGGAACAAAACATGTTGTGTCAGTTGTCTGTATTAGGAATGTGTGCAACCACTGTGTGAGAATGAGTAAACTTTATTACATTGACAAATTAAGTGTAGTTGTAAGAGCGGGCTTTCCTGTGGTTATGACGAGCTTCTATTACAGCGACACTTGCTGTAACACTTTAATGAGCAGGTTTCCTCTTAGTGCTTCATAAGAGGTGTAAGAAAAGACAATCTTTTAGATTCTTTTTAAACTAGTTACTTAAATGATTATTCAATTTGTTTAGCACAGATTCGACGTTCTCCATGTGCATTTTCCATGCCTTTTTTTTTAATTTTTTTTAGAGAAGCCATAAGTATCAGTTCTGATGTGATTCCGTAAATAAAATTGCTTCGTCAGATTAATAAAAGCGCTATATAAAAAAATTGTATTGAAATTGAAGCAAAATTCACTGCGGGCTTGTTACAGTTTCGCAGTACAGTTTGTGTATTTGCTTCAATTTCAATTCAATTTTATTTATATAGTGCTTTTATCAATGCGACGAAGCAACTTTATTTACAAAATCTGATACAGCTTTTCTAAAAAAAAAAATAAAAAAAAACGATTTTTGAACATTTTTAAAATGGCATCTATCAAGGGGTGGATAGAGCTTGTCCCAAATAAAGATGGGGTAGAAATCAATTCAGTTGCATACAATAAAACCTTGGATTGCGAGTAACCTAGTTTGCGAGTGTTTTGCAAATTTTAACTTGATAAACACAAGCGAGTGTCTTTTGCATTGAGTAGTATGTATACACCTTGTCTGCTGAGCATCACATCATTACAGCTGAGCCAATGGTTCTTCTCTATCTCTTGCAGAAATTTTCAAGAAAGGAAAAAGACACAGTCCATGGCCTCATGCCTCTCAGAGGAAGCACGTGTTAAGCCTGCGACCTTCTTGATTGCCCCTCAGAGCGCCCTAATAAGACGGGAGGGAACTGAACTAATCTGGGAAGAAAATCAAATATTATACTTACAGCATTTGGTATACACCGTTATCCAGAGTGAGGTATTTAGAAACCTCCTTCAGCTTATCAAATCCTGATACTGATTCACCAGGTCATGGACTAAGAATACCATCAGTCTAAAACTATGTTGAACAGGTCTTTACCTGTGAGTAAAACATGACATGTCCATTTATTACGGTCTACCTGATCAAATTGCTCACTCCAGGGCTTTTTCATTCCCCTTGACCAGACATTCTCCAATATATCGTAAGAACAAATAAGTTTTTCTTTCTTTCTTTTTTGCAAAGCTATTGTAATACAATTTTGCGCTTCAATTTCTACAACAAAAATTATTGAAAATGGTTACATGATATCATTTTTTCCACAGGTTAATGTGAACATTTCAAGTCACACCCCTACTGACCAAAGTACAATTTTAGCTCTTCCCACACATCTAACGGCAAATATTATTTCCTTTTGTAATCGTTGTGAAAACATAATCAAACCACACAGCAAACAAACCAAAAAAAAAAAAAAAAGTTGACACGTTTCCTCAGAGTCAGGTAGCAAAAGGAAAGAATAGGTGAAAAAAAAAAAAAACACGTAGAACAGGAAAAAAGTTCCAGCATGACCATAATTTTATTTAATTTTTTTTAATGGAAACATCTGATTGAGCTCTATTTAAAAGAAGCAAAACTATGCTAAGAAACAAGAATCTAAATTTTTGTTATGGCAGGACAATTCACTAAAACTCAGAGGCTTTACACCACTATGCCTGGAAAACCCCACTCCCAGCCTCAATCATTCCAGCTCCCCTCCCTCCCTCACTCTCTCTCTCTCACACACACACACGCACACACAGCTGTCACGTGTCTGTCTATGGTCTCACAGGTGAGGAGTCTTGGGACAGCAGGTGGCTTAAGAAAGCCTCTCAGTCCCAGTGGCGCTGCTCACCCGCGGACGGAGTCCAAATGCTCCAGGATCGTGTTCCCCAATAAATCACTGTGCCGTGGATTTTCTTCTCACCCTTCTAGAGTCGTTTCTGTAGACAAAGCACCACATGCCTCCTTAACTCTGTGAGAAAAAGGGAGGGCGAGGCGTGCAGAACTGAATCGAGAGAGGGCTTACTGTCATAAAACAATGAGGGCAAATTATTGTTTGTGTGATTAATGTCAGTAAATAAGAGCCACCCTCAGGACTCTGCTCCCTGCTAGTGCTCTCAATACACTCAAATACTGTTCATATCGACTGTCGCCATTGTGTGCAGATTATTCTCTGTCCATTCTTATAAAACTGAGCTTGTGTAGTCACTCAATGAGTAAGCTAACTTTTTTTTTTTTTCACAGAATATATTAGAAAATAAATCACACAATAAACACTAAATAATACATTACAATGCTCAAAAATCAAATCAAACCAAAAATTTACAAATAATTCCCAATTTTTTATTCAAATAGTTAACACTCTTGGTTACTGATCAGAACGTCGTTGGTTCAAACCCCAGCACCGCCAAGCTTCCACTGTTGAGCTATTAAGCAAGGCCCTTAGCTCCACCTCCTGCAGGGGGCACTATATCCTAGCTGACCCTGTGCTCTGACCCCAGGTTCTTAGACGGCATATGCAAAAATATAATTTAACTTTGCTGTAAGGTACATGTGACAAATAATTAGACCTTGTAAAGAAAGATAGCGATTGTGTAATGAGGGGCACAAACTAATGGCAGGGGGGCCGTTTTAGCGTTTTATCATGTGATGCACGCTGCACACACGTGACGATGTATGCCGGACGTTTGTGACCTAATCTTCATGATTGAACATGTACGAATGCATGTTCATACCTTTGAAAGTTCATAACTCGAATGTTCATATGTAGGAGATTTAGTGTCGTAATTTTATGTGTTGCAATGACCGAACACCACAGCCAACAGGACTACGCAGATGATCATATACCGTACATGATCATTTCCTATTTTCTACAATATAGTACTTTTTTTTTTTTGCCTCGTCATTCAGGTTTCCATGGAAACTAAAACATGGGGAACATGTTGGACGTTTTACTGCGTAGCTACCAATAAATTCATGATTTGTTTACCAGTGACAACAGTAAAAAATATTTCACGCTCACTGTTTCACTTCTGGGGGTCAATCACGTCATACAAGACACTGTGCCAAGGCTTATAATACACATCTCTGAGGATAGCGTAGTTCAAGTTAAACAATAAAACGCCTCGAGTGAAATCCATTAAAGTATCCTTGAAGCTGAACAATCCTGACGAGTGCCGACTTCCCAGCAGCCTCATTAACAGTCAGCTCTATCTGCCGTAGTGTGGCACCATTAGCAGAACATTAGCTTGTTAGGTGATAGACACATGCTGAGACTTTATAGGCCAAGAGGGAGATCTCGTCCATGAGAGCTGATGCTGGAAGAGCTGTTAGTGCTCAACAGATCCGGTTATTATGAAGATTTTCTGTCCCGGGTCTAACAGCAGGACAAGTACATTTTTATTGTACAACTTCATCAGCACCTCCTTGGGCATAATAAATTACTGAAGACGCTTACTCATTCCAGCAATGCTGTGCTGTATCCACCTTAGATTGCTGCATTTGGGTTTGCGGGTAATGCTGCACCCGCGTGACTAAACCTTGAATGTTTTTGCCAGGCAGGTTAAAGCAGAGATTCTCATCATGCCTCGCAACTAATTCATTTTAGAACCAGATTTCGTAGTTTGATCAACACACTCAGCCTGATTGCTCAATCTACGAAATCTGGTTCTAAAATTAATTATAAAAAGATTTCCATGGACAAGTATTCCCCAACTTACGAACGAGTTCCCTTCCGGGAGCACATCCGTAAATCCGATTTGTTCTCAAGTCCGACAAAGTGAGACTTATACGCCTATACACAATATATACATTGTAAAGCAGCGTACCAATCCACTTGACTAAATCTGTCCCCTTTCTCCACACTGCTATCATGTGGCCAAAAACCAAAAGGGAATTAATCTTGCGTGTTGTCTAGGGGTGCTCCGATTGATCGGTCACCAAACATAAATCGGCCGATAATTGCTTTGGGAAGTTTGATCGGCAGTCTCTATAATGGCCGTTATAGAAAAGCCGAACAGATGATGCAAAACTGATGCGAGACAATTTTTTTGCACGCTGCTAAAATGCCTTCACCGGTCTGTCAGGCTACGTGTTGTGTTAAAAAGACAATACATTAGCAATCGCCAACTTGTGTAACAAACCAATTCCACAAGATGGGAAGCACCCAAACCATTTTAACTAAGGTTGGGTACCGAAAAACGGTGCCAACACGGCACCAGTACCTATATAACCGGTATGTACCAGACCAAAACAGAACGCAAATTTCGGTGCCTCATTTCGGTACCACTTAAATGCCTGATTCATATATTTGTTCTCTAGGGCTATGATGACACGGTTGTAATAAGCATTAGATTCATCAACACAGATGATCGCTAGTAAAATTTAAGTACTGCATTCATGGGGTGTCAGAAATGACAATGACAATTACGGAATGAATTCCCGTAATTAGAAAACTCTTGAGGACTTCGGAAAGCCTTGATGATAAAAATCCAAAACGTTGCAGTAATGCTACTGTCCATTTTATTTTTGTAGATTAAACGTTTATTAGATTAGATTTTAAAAAATTTAAAGCGCAAATCAGGAAATGAGACCATCCAACATGCGCGTGAATGCAGCAACTAACAGGTGGTCTACCGCTATCTTAACTTGCTAAATTAACATTCGTTAAAATGCCTAAAACTAAACGGTCGAAAGTGTGGCTATATATCACAAGAAAGGATTCTGACACCGTGATGTGCAGTAAATGTTTTACAGCAGTTGCCTGTAAAGGGGGAAACACATAAAATCTAATGAAACATTTGAGAGCACACGGAATAAACTTAGAAGCAGAGGCATGCACCGTGTTTGACAGCTTACAAACAACAGCTGACACTATTGGTGTGGAAGAGCCCAGACCCAGTCATACCAACCGTAGCAAAAAGGATTATGATGACGACAGCAGCCTTTCCGCAGGTTAGTAGTAGGTTAATGTAATTTTAACTGCAAAATGCAAATCTTGCATTCAGGCTAACAAATGGTCAAACGATTTGTAAAATACTAATGTAACATGGATTCTGTTTATAATTATGGCTTTCCAGCTAGTACTTAAACTTTTAATATTGTTAAATTTTAAGCATTCAATTTTTTGTTCAATAAAAATGTATTCTTGAGCCATCGGTACCGGTACCGGTTTAAAAGTATCGATTTGGCAGCGGTATCGAAAAAAACCCAAACGATACCCAACCCTAATTTTAACACCACGAACCTCATCAGACATTTGAAGGTTAGTCACGTAAAGGAACATGAGCAGTTTTCCGTGAGAAAAAAATGAAACGTTAAATTTTTTAAAATTTATTAAACATGTTGATTTTTTATTTATTTATTTTAACATGTTGCATTTTTTGGCGGTTCTCGCGGATGCTTGTGGACCTTGCAGAAGTGCCGGCGACTCACGTCCCACTTGTCTGTTATTTAATTTAAGCTCTAAGCTGTTCCCAGTTACTAACTGCTATGTTTTAAGTTGACGTGTTGCACCTGTTGCTTGCCAATAAATACAGTTGTCAATTCATGATATTCCTCTTCTTGTAATTTCAATACTTAATTGACATTGTTGTTAGATATAGTTTAATAAATAATGCTACATAATAAGGCTTCAAGTAGACCCTGTGATCGGTATCGGCCCCAAAAATCCTGATCGGAGCACCCCTAGTGTTGTCTCTGTGCTTTTAAATTGCGGGGGGAATCCAGGACGCCATTTTGGTATACAGATGTTTTCCACTGTATTGGACTGTGAACTCCGTTTTGTTGAAAATTTTACAAATTGATTGACCATCAGGACCGCTTTACAGAACAGCCATTTTCTAGACTGATTCATTGAAACCGGAGGCCAACTCTTTTATCCCCCCCCCCCTTTTTTTATATCCACTTACTCACTGAAAATAATTTATACAATTGTAAATATTGGTATCTGTTGCACTGCAGTGTCTATTTTTTGGAAAATGCACATGAGCTACGTCTGATTTGTTCACCTCTAGGAATTTTTGTAAAACCGCAGTCCGTTCGTATCTGCAGAAATTCATAACTCGAATGTTTTGTAAGTCAGAGACTTGCTGTACATGATTTCTAAAGCACTAAAGTCAACCTGGCCAACTAGTTCAACCCGGTAAACTGAACATGAAGAAAAACAAAATCTGAACTTTGAACCTCTAATACCCCCAAATGCTAAAAAAAAATAATAATAAAAAAAGAGAAAATAAATGTAAAAAAAAACCTTGATGAAGACTACAGCGGACTGAGAAACGGATGAGTGGAGTGTAATCATGCATTCACGCAGATGTTCTCCCTCTGACCCATGAGCTCATGTGTCAGACTGGCTGCGCTGCTGCGCTGCTCCCCTCTCTGCCTCCAGGGATTTGAAGAAACTACTCCTACAGACATTTGCAGTTGTGTTACTAATGGCCTTACACTATTTAAAGATTACTTGAACCATTGACATCACTGACAAACTATCCAGTGTGTGGCAAGTGTTGGGGTACACATGCCTTGATGGTGAGATAGGTCAGAGAAGAATGACCAGCCTAGGCTGTGCTGGCAGGAAAGTCTATAGTAACACAAATGACCACTCCATAATACACTTGTGGTGAGCAGAAAAGCATCAGAACGCACAACATGTTGAACCTTGAAGTAGACTAACTTCCACTTCTGTCAGCAAAGAACAGGAATCTTTAGCTACTATGAACACAGGATCACTGAAACAGGACAGACTTGAATACAATCTAAATTATTTCTAATTATTTTCTCATGCTGTACATTAATGCAGATCACAAAGATTTCGGGCAACCAAAACATGGGACATTGCCTTGAATCTTTTACTTGCCAAAATCACAGATTTAAATGCCACCCAGCATTTAACTTGCAACAACTTCCTGTTAGCGTGCCATTTCGTCCAAAATACTTTGTGTTTTGGTAAACACCAGCAGTTTCCCACAACAGCACATTATAAACCGTGAAACCACGAATGTCAAGAGGATAGTTAATGTCCTAATATATGCAGACTGCAGAAGTGAAACTAACACATTTCAAAATAGGGTAGGGAAGTGTCTTGTAAGACATAAGGGAACTGAGTAAGGTGTCCGGTCAATAAAAACAGGCACGGCTAGTCCCTGCTGAGACACAGGCTGGCTTTTTCCATGTCTCCATAGGAATGCCTCATGAGACAGAGAGAGAGAAAAAAAAAAAAAAGACCTGTGCTGTCCACACGGATCTTCCTGAACTGAAGTAATCATCTTCCACATGTAGCTCTGCTTTGTACATACTATTTACATTTAGGCATTTGGCAGACTATCTTATCCAGAGCATCTTACAAAAGTGCTTAAGTTTTGTAGATCCTTAAAGTTGGTTACTAGGTTACTAACTATGTACCATCAATCAAACACTGTGGGGAAGGTGTTTTTCTTTTCCTTTTTTTTTCGGGGTGTGGGTTAACCCAATATTGATGTCTTAAGTCGTCGTTTAAAGATTGCCATAGACTCAGCTGTACGGACATCCAGAGGAAGTTCATTCTACCACCTACTGTAGGTGCCAGTGTCTGAGAGATGGTGGGACCAGGAGAGCCGTGCTGGAGGATGAAAAGGGAACGTGGTGCAGTGCGTTAAAGCTGATGGTTAAGTGGAGTAATATAGGGAGAGAGCAGAAGAGGACCAATTACCGAGCCCTGTGGGACACCAGTAGAGAGTCTGTCATGGAGACCACCATGTCAGTTCATACGACCAGTCCTCTAGATAGGAAGCAAGAATCCAATGCTTGATTGCAAGGCTTGTAAGGATAGACAAGAGAATCTTGTGTTTCAAATGTAAAAAAAAAATTTAATTAAAATCTTAGGAGTATTAAAATGTAAAAAAATATATATATATATTTATATAAATCAAAGCCTTTGCTGGTCTGGTGAGCTGAACATTCAATCAGTGTGCACTGCCAATTTATTCATGTGATTTTTTTAAATGTATTTTTTTTTTCATACACCAGAATAATATGTAATAACATGGTCAAAGCAGCTTCCTTCAAAATTAGACAGTTTAAATTTACTTGTTTAATCACTATTTAATGCTTTGTGTGTTTCTTTCTTTTATGCCTTCTCTAATGGAAATTGAAATAGTTCATATTTTTGATAATATTGATTTACTATTAAATAATAAAGCAATTATTTATTTATTTATTTATATTGTAACATTGCTTTTAATATAAGAATATTTGCATTAAAAGGCAGAATGAATGCAAACTTTAAATGCTCAAGATCACATTTTACTTTTATCTACTCAATATAATGAAATATTGAGTTGGCCTGGTATTTGCTTTAAAGGAACTTCTGGAAATTGAGTAAATTTCACTATATCTATAAAAACAAATATAGTATATAAAATACTGTGCAAAAGCAGGTCTTCTACATGACTACTCCATTTAGATATTACAAATAAATGGTAGTATGATATATAAACGTTGTAGGTAATACCCATAAACTTTTCAAATAGAACCATAACACAGACTCACAGTCTGGGTTAGTTAAGGAAAAAGAGGCAAGTGTGATAGCCAAAGTATGCAGAAGAGCTGTAGCTTAGAACTTTTCAAGTTTTCTGACAAGCTTGAAAAAACAAATAATAATTTAAAACATGAAATAAAAGCCAAATAAAACAACAAAAATAAAGTATAAAGTACAAGCAGAAAAAATATTGTACTTTATACAGAAAGCATTGTACTTTATACTTTCATTGTACTTCAAAACAGAAAAAGTTGACATCATGAATATTTATTTAGTACTAAATAATTAACTGCATAAAAATTAAAATTGCAAGATGGACCTGTTAAATTTATACATCACAAAGACAGCAATTTATTACAGATTATATATGTATAGTCAGGAATTTATGTAGAGTTTGCCAATAACTTATGTACGTCACTATTTTTTAAAATACTTTTGAGGTAATAAATATTGGCACCCCTCATATTAGTGAGATTGCGGTATTATTTGCTATTTGCAAGTCTAGATAAATAAAGTTTGAATACAAAATACTACATTTAATAGTTAAATATCCCAGTTTAAATCGCAATGTGTCAAAAATATTCACAATGTTACTTTTATTTATGGTTTTCAGAAAGCCGTCTGAAACACAAACACAAGCATGCACAACCCCGCTACGTACTCTTTCATGATTCTCAATTTATCCCATTTATTTTACCCCGGAGTCAGAAATGAACATATTAATACACAAGCAACATTTTTCCCCCTGATGCACCATTCCACATCGTACAAGGAGCTATAGCCATCCATCACTCGCTGACAGACGAATTAAAACGATCCTGCGTACGAGTCACAAATATCTGCTAAAGAACACTGTTTAATCTTTTTCCCATAAGTGCTCAAAAGTTACACCACAATGATGCTTGCAAATTTATCTGCCTGAATACTTGCCGGCGCTAAAAATAGAGCCGCGCGCACTTTTGGTGTATGCTCGAGAGATTCTGCGTGTAGTGACGCCTCCTCCCCCCACTGACAGCACAGCGGGATGACTTGTCATCCTTCTGGAAATTTACAGCCACTTTGTTGGGAGAGAATTTGCCTTTAATATTTCTCTGAAGATTGATGAGGACACGAGGACCTTTTTTCTTTCTTTCTACAAAGTGATGAAAAAAGTAAAGCGTATCTATTTAGGTAATATATACACTGAAGAACATGAATACCATTCTGATACTAAAATAAGGCTAATAAAGGTCTCCTTTTTTGCACCATATGAGTCTTTTCAGGGACACAACACACACGCACACACGCCATCAACGTAATAGAAATGTGTAACAAATGCAGCCCCACTGGGACTAAGCATAGCCTAATTACTCACATGGTCATGACTGAGGGCTGAAACATGATAACTTAATCAGGAGCGCATGACTATTATCCATAACTTCCTCAAAATGTGGCACAACATTCTCTTATGCTGAAATGAAATAAAAGGGATGATTTAAAAAGAAAAAAAGCTTTAATCTTCCTTTAATCCAACACAGAGCTGCAAAAAAAAAGAAGAAAAAAAAAGCTTCAAGGCTCCTAAACATAATGTCAGATGATCTATCATTTCAGGCAGAAGAACTAGGTTGTTTAACAACAACAAAAATAAACTGTACACCTGCTAATTAATTCAATTATTCAATCAGTCAATCAAGTGGCACCAGTGAGGTGCATAAGAGCATGCAGGTACAGACCAAGAGCTTCAGGTGCTTCATCTTCACACCAAACATCAGGATGGCATGTGGCATGGTTGTTGGCAGACACACAAACCAGACCAGTCAGGCTGGTTTGGAATATTTTAGAAAATGCTGATCTCCTGGGTTTTTTTAATGAACAGGCTCTAGAATTTACACAGTGTGGGGAAAAAAACAGCTTTGCAGAAATGCCTTGATGAAAAAAAAAAAAAAGAGAGAGAGAGAGCCCACAGGAGAATGACCAGAATGGTTCAAGCTGACAGGAAGACTGTATTAACTCAAATAATCCTTCTTTACAACTGAGGTGAGGAGAAAAGCAGAACGCACAACTTGTCAAACCTTGAGGTGGATTGCCTACAATAGCAGAAGAGCATCAGGTTCCTCTCCTGTCAGCCAACAACAGGAATCTGAAACTATCATGGGTTCACTGTATTCGGATGGGAAAATCTTTCCATCCCAATGTCATATGGAAAATTCATTATTACCAAATCAGAGAAAACAGCATATTTTCTCCTAATATCATTTATTAATATTTTCAGTCTTTCAGTCTCTTTGTTTTTGTTTTTTTAAGATCCCAGAACACAGAAGTTGATCAGGTGATTTTATTTACATTAACAAAATGACATGATAGATTTATACTGAAAGGAGTCGTTGTGTAGCAACTGTTTAACAAACATCCAAAACGAATAATCAACCATGAAGTTATGGGGTTAGTGGGAAGCGGTTTAAGTGTTAGACTACTGATCGGAAGGTCCCAGGTTCAAATCCCAGTGGCACCAAGTTGGGCCCTCGACCCTCAACTACTCAGATGTTAAAAATAAGAAAAAAGGGGAGTCTCACACTGGATAATGCAGGTAAAACTTTGTCTGTCTTTTGAACAGATTGTGAAAGTCCCCAGACTAACTGTGCCAAGTTAGACATGGGTTTTCACATAAAACCCCCCTCGACAAGGTTCCTGTTTCTCTTTGCTGAGCGGACTTGTCTCTGAGGAGATGACTGATTAGCTGAGAGTTCTTTTTTTTAATTTTTTTTTTTTACAGAAGTTAAAACCATGTCAGGAAGAGCCAGCATCCAGACCCACCAAGAGCATCTGGTTAGCATCAGTGTGGAACTGGAGAATTAAAAGGTCATGTGAACAACCCGCGTGACCGCACAGTACTGTTACTAGCCACAGGCCCTGATGATAACGCTGCCCGAAGCAATAACATAACACAAAGGAAAAGCCTGGTCACTATAGCAGCAAGAATTAAACAAGTTTCAATTAGAGCGCCGAGCAAAAAAAAAAAAACGTCAAAGTAAATAACACTCTCAGCAAATGTCCTGAAATGACCTGGTGGCAAAACAAACAAAACAAAAACAAAGAAGTTGTTACTTCTCGCCGTAAGCGCAAATGACAGCTGTGCTGTTTGTACAACGGTGTTAGATTTTCAGACCTACATCAAGGGACGTTACAGGGTATTAGCCGTTCATCAGCTATATTTAACAAACCTGTCTCGAGAAGAAAATTATTATCATAAATACATCTTCTGTTTTCGGACTCTGCTCTTTCTCCGATCGCTTCGTTTACATCTAGAAGGAAATGTTCCCAAATTAAGTCTCTTGAGTCTCAATATTTATGCCGGGTCACGATGTAAGGGTACAATCGTACGTTCAGAAAATCCCAGGATTACAAAATGCAACATTTAGCTTTGGACAATGTGAAATATCACCCTAAAAAATATACCGTACTGAAAGGAAAAGACGAACAATATTACATTGACGTCATCTGTGACTATTTCATTTATTTAGTTTATTCATTTCATCAGGAGAATGGGACGGGTATGGGAACGAAGGAATCTCTTCTACCACCTTTTACAAACTTGGTCCCCATTCACGACCGCTTCCGGATGAGTGGAAATAATATTCAACTATGAATACTTTTTCCTCGAGAGACCCATTTCCAATAGCAACTGCACAACACAACTTCCTTTTCACTACTAGAAACACGTACGGCTGGAGCTATGACCCATCGACAAATGGCGCCATTTTTAGTACTGTACATTTTTGCCGCATACTGTATCAAGCGTCCTGTGATGGATTGGTACCCTGTCCAGGCTTTTCCCCCGCCTCTCACATGGCAACCCTGTACAGGACAAGTGAAATAAGAAGATAAATGACTGAATAAGATTATCGGCACTGCAGAGGGGATAGCGGCTGACCTTCCACCTACAGTACGTTCATGAGATTCATGCTCTCAGGTTGACACAACCTAAACCTGGCTCCCTCAAGGAAACCCTGAAACTTAGTGGCATGCGATCCTCCTGTGGTTAAGGTGCATTGTTCAGAAAAAGAAGCAGGCCAGGTCAGAATCTAGAAATAGAGAGGGAAAAATGAACGCTTCCTGAGTTTATCCGTCGTGAAACTCTGTTAGACAGAAAAGGAATTGGGTCTGCTCAGTTATGCTGTCTATGATACACGCGATACCCTGAGAATCCAAGCGCTCTGACAGGTAATCACTTAAGGAACCCTACTGAGCCGACACACTGAGACAGGCTGAGATAAAAACATCACCGCTAGCACAGTCCTGAATGACCCATTTTCTCAATCCAGAGTACGTCTCTGTGTGCACGTGTGTGTGTGTGTGTGTGTGTGTGTGTGTGTGTGTGTGTGTGTGTGTGTGTGTGTGAGTGAGTGTGTGAGAGAGTCAATCCAAGATTCTCACGGCAAACGAACGACATCCTCACCTCGTGTCTCACTCGCACTGTTAACCTTCACGAGCAACTGCAGCACTGCTATCAAGACGGTGAGAGCAAATTTTAAACAACAACCACAAAAGCCATGAGAAGTCACGATAGTCACTTAAATAGAAATGATGAGGACAGAAGATTAGAAACCAACCGCAAAGCATAGCGTCTCACACGGCTTGTGAACGTAAAGGAGCTGTGTATATTTTCATATCTTCCGCACTAATCTGCTGAGACATTAAAAGTTGTTTGGACATTACATCCTGGATTCGCTTCACCAACTTCCCTGATGTCTTATCTTGTTTGACAGCTTTAATGAATCGTGATGTCGCCTGAGAATGACGGGAAAAAAATGAAAACACGCAATAATGATTTCTAGTATTTATGAAATGAGCTTAAGCACACAATCCATTTGGAATAAACACACACCTTATACATTATCTTAAAAGCAAATATATGGCCGTAGCACTGATTAGAGCCTTAATCAGCATGGGATAGCATATCACTGGTGAAGGCGATAAATAACTTGGTGGCTGTTCTTTGGACCATTGTAAAAGGAAACGGGGGAGATCATGAGAGCGTGTCAGAGAGACAAACTCGAACAGCTCCAAAAGGTACTGTATTACCATGTTGGGGGACTTTTTTACTTTTACTCCACTACATTTCAAAGTAAAATATCTTTTACTTTTACTTCACTACATTACGCGGTATCCGTCTTTACAGATCAATACAAAACAGAGAACACTGATATTACAAAATCATTGCAACAGCCTGCAATACTGAGCACCGAGACACACAACATAAAGTCACAACTTCACAGTCCTTCATTTTCAAATGCTTTATCTGCCCACATCTGTAATTCTCTTAATCCGAGCAAACACACAGCATTGTAAGATAAGCACATTTTTATTCCAGTGGTCATTTTCTTTAACGAGTAAGCTATTATTAGCCTGTAGCAGCTAAATCTTTTGTTTTGTATGCGTTTTAAAACTAATTCGTCAGGGTTACCCAGCACCACCAAGTCGCCACTGTTGGGCCCTTGAGCCTCAACTGCTCAGATGTATAATGAGGTAACATGTAAGTCGCTCAGGATAAGGGTGTCGCAAATGTAAATGTAAAATAATAATTGGTAACTCTTGAGCAAAAGAGCGTTACTACACAGCAACCAGTTTCACCTTAGTGTGTAGTGCTCACACTCTCATGAGGTGAAATAAGAAATTAGCATTAACATAATATGGATAACTAACATTCAGTGTTAATGATTGGATTTGACTAGTTTGCATGCAGAAGTGACGCCAAAACAGTTACAAAAACAGCTGAAGAAAAGTATAATAAAATAAAATGATTATCATTTACTCAAATTCACCTTCAACTGGCTGTGATCATATAAATTTAAATAATTAAATAGCTAAATTATTACATTCATCTAGTGTCTCATCTTACACATCTCTTAAACAACAAACACATGAAACATTTAATTATACATTCTTCACTAAATAAATTCTTACTTTTGCTTGTTTTTCCAACTAGAATACTAGGGCTCACTATTTTTCTTTCTCCCTCCCTCATATTATCTATTTATTTTTATTTTTATTTTTACAATTTTTATTACACTTTACTGTATATTCTATATTTAACATTTTGTATTGTAAATAATGCTGAATGCTTTGAAGGATGAATCAAAGAGATGGGAAACTGATGTGAGGTATTCAGTACAATGTTTTCCATTTTTCTTTTTTTTTCTGGAGAAAATTTGGAGGTCGTGTGCAGGAATGTTATGTTTAAATTACATCTTAAAATGAAAGTTTGCCTGCTATCAAAGAGTCTGACACTGATAATAGTTATCAGTGTCAGACTCATTTAATGACCTGCTATTAACAGATCTGTGTCCAGGGTGACATAAGAGGCTTTTTAATAGTGAGTCTAATCAGTATATCTGATACCCCTGAGACTTCCAGTACTGAAAGCAAGAACCTTTGCACTTTTACTCAAATGGAAGACTTCTACTTTCACTAAAGTAATATTTTACTAAAATTGGGGGGAAAATTTTTATTTAGTTACAGATCTAGATTCTATTGTGTGGCAATTCATGCATCACCACACAGAGTCCAAAACTGAACATGTTTATTTGTAAACATTTGCATTTGAGAGGGTAAAATGTTGCAATTCCTCTATAATCCCACAGGCGTGCACTAAACTATTCACACACTGGTCACGCGTGGTAGAAGTAAATTATTATATTATTATAAAAGTGGGATATAAAATGGAAATGCAAATTGAATCCCACTTTTATATTAATATAATAATTTTTCCAGGTATCGTGATATTGTATTTTAGGGGTAAATGGTGGATAACATTAAAGAACAGCTTTTTATTGAAAAAAATATATTTTAAATAAACAATATTAAACGTTTAAAATATACATAAATAAGTGACTACAAAACATAAATTATTGTAGGTAGTGTATAAATTTAATACCAATAAGAACAAAGTAGTTGGGTCCTTGTATGCTACAAATCAGCTTCAAATTTCTTTTGCAGATATATGACCATATTTGCCTAATCTGGGAAAACACGACACCTCTCCTAACGTTGATAAGAATTGGTCTGAGGAGGGCCGGGCATGCCCACGCTGATGTCCGCAAGCTGTTAAACATGGAGCATCCCTCTGCTTTTAACATCATCTCAAATGTTTCATTGGGTTTGACGTGTTTCCTGCTTTACACACAATTTGTTGAAAGACATTTGTTGCATAACAAAAAGTCGTAATCCTTAGTTGTGAAATACGATAAGCTTGATTAGCTTAGCTAGCTAAAGCTACCTGATGCGGTCAGAGCAAGTGTAATTGCTGTGTGCATGCCCTCATCGGATGGTCTCGTTTCTCCACAAGTTGTGCTTTTAAGTTGAACATAGAAACAACATTGACACCTGCGTTACTACAAAGATACAGTGGATTTGTATTATTAGATCTTTCCAACTTGCGTTATTATTTTTTTTTTCAATCGGGAAATAATTTTTCACATGCACTGACCATGATGATGCTTCTTACATCCGTTTCAAAGAACCAGAGGACAAATATTTCAACCGATCGCTCAAGAATTTAAGTAGCACCGAAGGGAGGCAAAGAGATCAGCATTCTGATTCAATTCTAGTACATACCAAATATAGGTACCGGTGGCATATTGGCACTGGGTTTCGGTACCCAACCCATGTTGCAACGATGCTTGGTATGAACAGATTGTGATTAAGTGTCCTGAGATGAGCACAGAAACTTGTATCCGATTACAGTAACCCTACAGGTCTGAGTGAGATCATCTACAGGATCAAAAGCAAGACTCGGACATAGACTCCTTTTGGGTGACTTTACGGTATCCATGTGGGGCTCCTGTGTGGCGCAAAAGGGAAAGTTTTTGCCATCCATTTTGTGCTCTCTGGGTGGGAGGGGTGGAACAGCTGTCAATCACAGTGACACAAATCATCCATGCCAGTAACTTCATCATCACTGAAGGCTGATTTTATTATTTTACTATTTCCCTTTCTCTACTCCCTCACACTGGCCTCTACACCAGGTGTGTGAGCAGAGCCAGATGCTTCCATCATAATCTGCAGCATAAGATGTCAGTATTCAAATCTTTGAGAAAAAGAAAAAGAAAAAAAAACTGTCACACACACACAGTGGCTGATTTGAAATGTGCGAAAAAAAAACTGGTCTGACTTTCAGCTTGTTCCTCGTCTCATTCACACAATCGTTAAGAAACAAGAAAACTCAAGGTCAGCTGAATAATCCTGCAATATCCTCCCTACTGCTAAAGTCATCACTGGGGGGAAAAAAATAATAATAATTTTAAAAAAGGCACCCCCCACCCCTGCTTCATCACTCGTGGCGGTGGAGACAAACATGTTTGTGACTGAGCACATCCCTGCTAAACCGACACTCAGACGTTTAGGCCTCTCCCAGTCATTACATAATTTCTTGGAAGAGAACTGTATACAACAGCTATACAAACACAATGCATTGTTAAAGGTCTAAGATAAGGTGACTGTAAGCCAAAAACGGAAAAAATAAATAAATAAAGTTCAAACCACAACGAGACAGAAGGAAGTCTATCATTGCGAAAGATTTACTTATACAAACCTGATATCATGATCACTGTTCAACTTATAACCAGCGTTGGTATTACAAACATGCAAAACAAAGACTGCTTGTATGAAGCAACCAGTTATCTACAGTTAGACGCTAACACGCACTTTACAAAGATATCTCAAGTGGAAGTCATTCGTGAGGTGTGACCAAAAAATAAATAAATAAAACTTACACATGCTCCAAACTCTTTTTAAACAAACTGACAGAAAGCTGGAGTTCAGTAATGTTTTTAGTGTTCCTTACAGCATGTCTGTTTTGAGAAGAGAAAAAAAAAAAAAGAAAGAAAAAAAAAAGTACCACATCCTTAAATGTATATTTTAATACTTGCGTGGCTGATCACTACACTACACATTGCTGCATATTGTTTCATATTTATTATTTGTCATTCAGACAGGCATGCACCAAACAGAATACAGAGAAACTCTTTAACAGTACAAAGTCTATAGGAAAATATTTTCTTTCCTGTCATAACCACAACAACCACAGAACCATTACTTGCTATTCTTACATTCAGTAGATGGCATGTACAGTCGAACCCTCAAATTTGCAGGGGGTCACGTTCCTAGAGCACCAACGAATTGTGAAAAAACTCGACTTTTGGATGTGGTCAAAATAATGCAGATAAATGCCTATTTTTAAAGTTTAAACCCTAAATATGCCCGCAAAAAACTTTCATTTCAAACTCGACGTAATATATTACCCAAAAATAATAATAATAAACAAAAAGAATGTAAAGATAAACCTGTATATTTTTACAGTAATTCATACAAGCATGTTTTCTTTGGTACAAATACTGTAGGGTAAATACGGTAATAATTCACCATCCCAAGCTGCATTTCCTCTACAGTTGCTTTGTGTTCTCTACACAGTTCCAGAAAAATTGATACAGTATATTTTATATGAACATTTAGACAAATTTATGCATTAATATTTATACTTCAGAATTAGTACATTAGATTATTCTTAATAGTTCAGCGTTAAAACGCATAAAAAATTATATATTGCCAAGAAAAAAGCCATAAAAACAATTGCTAGTTAGGTTATAAGGACAAATCCGCAAACTCTGAACCGCGACTTCGTGGGAGTCGACTGTAATGCAACAAACAGACAACGCAGTAGTAGCTAAGCCTACGTATGTCTAGTCATTAGTGATGATGTTATCTGCAAACAGTGTGCTAAATTTTATCATCTTCTTACATGTTCACTGCACTGCCTTATTACTCACATGGCCACAAGCTAGGCACTTACAAATGGTTAATATATATATATTAATATATATATTATTTCAGTGAAATAGATGCATAATTAATCCAGCTGATTAATTTTTAAAAGCCAACTGTTTACTGTTTATTGATGATATAATGAATAAACTTCAATAAGATTAATGGCAGGGTAAAAAAAAAGTTCAATCTATACACTTATTGACGTTTTACATTATTTCAGCTCTCTTTAATGAAATAACAAAAATATGGCATGACTGCCTTAAGAGAGGTTCAAAAAAGTGACAAAAACAGTGAGGTTCGTTGGGCAAAAACAAAGGAAGTAATCTCCATCATGGCCCGGCGTGCTGTATCGTACCAGCACTCCTTTATAAGCTGCTAGAACGAGACAAAAGCATACACAATCCTCTTATTCATCTCCAGCATGGCGTGCAGATAATGTAGATTGCAGCTTTGACAGGGCCACGTTACCAAGCTGCCCATTCATAAACAACACCTGCACTAACTGGAAAAGTTATCGTAACTCTGTCAGATTGTAACTAGTTTCTACAGGATATCAGTTAAACATGCAACAGTCCACGACTCTATTACAGGGAAAAACGAGTAATCAAAGTTACACAACATCTCTAACAAATTTCCAGGATGGGAAACGAAGGTGATCAGATGATGGGAATTCTTCTGCACCAGTTGGTGTACTGCTTTAATCAAAGACGTAATTCAGAGATGTACCCACTACAACACTGGGACAAAATGAAGTACTCTCTGTTCAATGCTGATCGATTGACCTCTGACCACCCAGACAAGTTAGACGTGGATAAATCACTCGCCTGAGCACCCAGGACAAGCTTTTACTTTCATTATTCATGGTTTCTGGTTCAATAAGCTGCTCATGTAGCGGTCAACAACCTGAAGGACAAAAATATTACACCCCTTTGACATTCGTAAGAAAAGTTTTCATCCCAAATGAAAGCTCATACAGTCTGAGCTATAATAGGGAGATGCAGCTTGATGCATAATTGTGCACAATTGACAGAGTAGTTGTTCAGAATAGTGCAGTTAATGATTCATTGATTACTAGCCGTTAAGAATTATATATATGAAATGTATTAGCCTTTTGTTTTGCATAATATTTCTCCATAGCTCTATTAATTTGTACACGCTAGCAGTTTACGCCTTTTTTTTGAATAAGGATAGAGAAACAAAGTTTTTTTTTTGACAGCCCTTGTTTCTTTTCTTTTTTAAATTCTGATCAAACTAAATTGTTGAGAGGGTGATGCTAAAACTATTAATGTATAACTTATTCTGCGTCTTGTTTGCCATTAATGATTAATCAAATATGTATTGTTAACCTGATCAATTATTTTTTTAAGCTTCAAAATTAGCTTCATTTGCAATCCTAGTCCAGGATCATGATATTAGGAAGCAATTACAAACAAACAAACAAACAAAAACAAATAAATCCAGCACAGGGCCGTCTTATACCTCTCCTGATTCAAACAGATATATATATATATACAGTAATATATTTTATGCGCAATGTAAGGAGAGAAAGAAAAAAAAAGTATATCACAGAGGAAAACATTTGGCTAATCTGGGGTCAAGGGTGCTAGTATGATGTGCTCTATTTTCTTTTGAAGAAAATAAGGACTATAAGGCATTATATGTACATACACTTGTTCACTATATTTAGTCTCATATTCTCACTATATATTGTTGATCCCCAAGTTTAATTCAAGTTTCTCAACAGCCAAACATTGCAGCTTGCCCTAGTTAATAAGTTAATGAGTTTGCACTCCGCCTCTTTAAAGTTCTTAGTGATTTATCTATCATTGCTGATGTGCCAGAGTCAAACCACTAAAAAAGTGTAAAAGGTATAAGTGGCGTAATCCTCCCTTCATACAGCAGCACAGGCATTCTCTGTACATACATGTGCCCCTTTTGTCTTTCAGTGTAGATGAAAGGATGAATTTGTGTCACCAACATGGCTTTTGTGACTGTACGTGTAATAGAGAGAGAAATATATCTACTGTGAAAAACTCCATAAAACAATTAAAACACAATAGACTTTCCCCCTGCGATGTTAATCAGTCATGAACAAATAAACTCAGCTCAAAAGGCTTTCTGGCTCCAACGTCCCCCAGCGCACAAAGGAGGAAGGAATCGAGAAAAAGGAACTCGTGAGACACGGTCCAACTCCACAGATGTTTGTGTGGCTCGAACTCCGCACTGGCAGGGAAATTTCACAATTCTGTTCAGTCAGCAAGTTTCGTAGTGTAGGGACCCTTTAACTGGAAACGCGCACACACACAATGACATTTCACAGAAAGGAAAGCTCTGTTGCTTGCATTACATGAAATATAAGGCAAGGGCTGAGCACAGTCTGGATTTAAGTGAAAGAACATCTGATACAACGCTTCCTAGTCCCAACAAGTGATATTGTAAAAGATCATAAATTTGTGGATTTTCAGTTCTATACTGTAAGGAAAGAGCAAAGCCACAAAATGTTAATCTTACCGTGGAAGAAATAGAGCTACAGGATATTCATAATCACTTTAAACATGTAATTATCTTGTTTGAATTTTTTGGTTAAAACACAGCTGTACGAAGATCTGACAATTCTCATTGTATAACACGATATGTATGCATGACGCAGATAAACTACCACACTTGACATGTGTACGTTATTATCTCACTGATCCGCATTCACCCCAAAGGTCATGTGACACATTTTAATTATGTTACTCTACTCAGAAACTTTGGAAGTCAATTTGAGTTCCAATGCAGAACACGACTATTTTATAGTCACCTAAAGTCATCTCATTGGCATGTTTTACTCCTTCTTAGATTTTTTTTTTTATTCTTTTGCTGTTATATAAATATAAACTTTTTCAAAACATGAGTATTGGTAACATTTCCAAAATGCTCTAGTTCAGATTTAATAATAATAATAATAATAATAAAAAATCCTGCCCCCTAAATAAAGAGAGGCATGGGAGTGTTTTGTGCATTACTCAAGATGAAATAGCAGGAAGAGTGTCTTTCTACTCCGTCCAGCAAATTTCGCCAACTAACACACACACACAAAAAAAAAAAAATCCATCACATGACTAATCATCTCTGGACTGCTTTCGTTTCAGGATTCACAGGAAATTAAAAGTGCCACACTCTTTGCTGTTGAAACAGGGGAATTTGTCTGGTGTACGGTGGGAGATTTGACTCCATGATTCACAAAGGCCAAGCAGCTGACGTGCGTAGGATTGCAACAACAGGATGGCCACATGCTAGGAAGCCTGAGGTCAAGGTTCATTCTTGAGAATACTGTCCATTTTCATACCATTTATTTCGATACCTGCAATTATTACAGTGGCTGAATTTAGTGTTTACAATTTAGTACTTTTTAAAAAAAAATTTTAGTACGCAGCAAATGAAAACAGGTTACTGTGGCCTTCTGTAAACTCTCTTTTAATCTTTAAAACAAGTTTGTGGGGGGGGGACCTTTTTCCCTCCCGATAACGTAACCGCTGTATATTTACATCAATACACACCCTACCAAGAGGTTCTCAGCATTCACTTGTTCATACACACCCAATTACACCATCACGTAACAACATGTTGCAATGTATTATAACGTGCTGGATGCATTTTCTGATTGTTTTATGCAAAAACCGTTATTTAGGATGATATTCAGCTACTGTAGGACAAAATGGCACAAGAGCCAATTACAGTATGTCCTTTCAACATCTATACCGGTTATCTTGTTACAGGGTTGCATCGCAAGACACATGAACCAACCAGCCTAATCTGCATGTCTTTGGATGGTGGGAGAAAACCGGAGTACCCGGAGGAAACCCACCACACGCACGCGCGCACACACACACACACACACGTGGTGGGACTCGAACCCTTGACCCTAGATTTTTTTTTTTTTTTGCTTAAATGTAATTATGTTTATCACATCGTACCTTAACACCTAACTAAATAACGTACAAAATCATCTTGTGAAAGCAAGTGTTTGTACCACAACAGGGGATTCTTTTCCCATCTCTAAAGAAGGTACGACCCACATTATGATCGTTCTATCATCATTTTTATTGATTGAGCTGAAAAACATACCTAGGATAAAAGTTTAAGAAGTGAAACTCGTTTTCTCCATAAATCCGTAACATCGTGAATTAAATTAAAAGAGCTCAGAAAGGAAAAGTTGATTAAAAGTAGAGATAAATCTAATACTCAGGTGGAGTTCAGGGGACTGGGGACACATCTCGGGGTAAAGGGGTGTTTAAGACTAAGATAACACGCAGTTAATACCCTGTCACTCTCACGTTACCTTCTGCAATGAGCTCGTCCACGGTGACCTGGTACCTCCCGATAGCGAACACTTTCCCGATGAAGTTGCTCCCTCCGGTACCGGACCCGGACCCCGAACCTCCTCCCAGTCCTCCGCTCTCCGACTTGGGCATGCGCGAAAACTTCTTCATTCTTCCTTCAAGTCTAGCAACAACAACAAAATAAGAATAATCCTTCCCCAAACAGTTCACCAGCAGCACCACCGCTTCTATCTGGTCATCTCCACCCTGTTTGTCCTGCGAGGCTCTGGGAGAGGAACGTCACTTGAACACCACCATGCTCGACTTCCTCCTCCACAGCGGTGCAGTGAATCCCACCAACTCTCGGCTACGCTGTTAGCGTAACTCACGTTACGCCAAACAACGACTCCAAAAAGGCGGATTGTTGCTAGCCAGCGACGAACAGATGATGTGAGATAGACCACTCGGCTCTGCAGCTAACAGTATAAAAGCGCAGATTCACAGCTACGCCTGGATTAGTTTTCCCAACACTCAAGTGGGTGTGTGTATGTGTGGTCGCTAAGGCTAACGTTAGCCAAGTGTGCTCAGAGTGCATGGAGAAAACGCCTCCCTACTTCCCCTTCCTTTCAGAGTTAGCTCCTAGCTCGCTAGCGTGTTAGCCGGCTCGCGCCTCAAACAAAAAAAATGCCCTTTTAGAAGGACAACTGGTCTCACAAAGTCGACCTTACACAGTCCTGACCCGCGGCTTGGGCCGAGTTTGCTGACGAACACCGGTTATCCCGACCATAGTCGAGGCTTTCCGTTTACTAAACTCCGTAACTCCGGTGACTGAGTCAAGTGGGAGGTTTTTGTTGTTGCTGCTGTTCAGCACGCGCCAACCAAACTTCCAGCGTGCGTGCGTGAGCGCGCGGCCGAGTGCGCGAGCCGTGCTATTGTGACGATTGGTGTGTTCACATACGCTCCGCTTTCTGATGGGACGCCGCGCCTGACCGTCTGCCTGAGCACACATACACACACACTGTCTTTCTCTCTATCTCTCTTCACCAGTTTGGTAGAGGACGATTTTGGGGAACAATAAAATGGATGAGGAACACAGCTGGCCTGGTTGTTTCAGACGGAGCAGTCGTCCATATCAGGGCTCATCAAACTTTTTTGTATTGCAACCGTGCGCCAAAGTGGGAAAAATCATTTATCATGGCTTCTCAAACTTTATTTTTTATGAAATTTCATAATTTCTTAAATTTTATAAGAGATTAGAAGAAAAAGGTATATCTTGTCTAAATGTATACTGTAGTAAAAAATACATAATTTATCAGGGCTTCTCAAATTTTATTAACAGTTTTTCTCAGTAAACTGAACTGAACTTAAAATGTAATTTTTGTAAATTGTGCCTGTGACACAATCACAATATGACATAGGCAGTATGTCATACTATGAACTATATATACGCAGTTTGACTGACATAAGGCGGCATGTTGTTAACTCTAACCTAGGCAGCGTCATCATCAACTTTTATATCACAGCGAGCGTGTAACAGGCCGCATCCCCCCAGGCGACCCTCAGCGACTGTCACAGCAGGTAGTATCTTCTATGCGAACATCAAGGCTCAAGGCTACTGAAATCCCAGGTCTGACTACAGAGCATCTACAGTGACAACACTCAATGAGCGAATGAAAACCTGCATCAGACTGCGACTGCATGCAGGCTGACCTCTAGAAAATAAACATATACATACATACATAAATACAAGCAGGGATCCTCCAAATAAACAAAACACACCACTACTTGAGCTCCACGAATTTATGTGATTTATGTATTGGACAATATTGAGCTCACAGGCCTTCCTGCAAACCATTGACCACATTGACTTATTATTCAATTTTTTGTTATTTAGTCCCCCTTTTTTACTTTCTATAAACATTAGTTATATTTTTGTCACAGTTGTTTGACTTTATCTGACAAGGAGTGGTCAGTAAAGGTTGCTTTTATGTACAATTTATTTTGTAACCACGAACTAACATTTTCAGAATGTTGCCGTCAAATTCTCTCGTCTGACTTTGAAAATGTTGTTTGGGTTATTCTTTTGTAACCACAAACCATTTGTTCCTGTAACATTTTTTTAGTGTAGGAGAAGCTCGCCAAATTCACCAAAGGGTGCTATCAGGTTTTTTTTTTTTTTTTTTTAGGAAAAAAACTTCCTCTAATCTTCTTTTAGGGGAAGTTTTCAAAGTTCACCCAAGGTCGTTTGTACATATGAACATATGTATATGTATACTGTATGTATTCCAATCATTCATTTATTCCTTTTTGGAATGTTATTATATTCTCTAAAAGACGTTGTCAAAAGTTCTCCAGTCTTATGCAAAAGTTTAGGCACCCCTTGATAAATAACAGATTTTGGTGATTTTTTTAAATTGAAAACATGTTAACAAAAAGATGTTAACAAAAATGCACAATATTTTCAGCAAACATTGATGCACAGTTACTTTTTATGTCATAAATTGAACAAAGATTTAAAAAACATTATTGTGGCACTGTTTAAAAGGATACTGATTAAATACTTAAAAAGGAAAGGGCGAAATTATTTAAAGGTTATAGCAGGGCATGTCCTCTGAGCTATATTGAACCAAAAACATTTCCAGAATGTTCTGGAAACCAAAAATCGTTAGCGGGAAGTTTTTACTGTTCGTTTTGTATATACAGTTATAAAAATTTGCATCTAAAAGCTTTGCATAGCCTGTATATCATGACACACCCCCACACCCCCACCCCCTCATACACACACACACTAACAAATACACACTCCTTCTCCTGAATAACTACTATCTTGTTTGTTTGTTTGTTTGTTTGTTTGTTTGTTTGTTTAATATGTTCTATGCAGCCTTCGGGAATTCTGTTCTAGGTTGCAATTTCATGATTAAAATTTTTGTTGTCTTACATACAGTACCTCCCCTCATTTCTTCATATTTAGCTTGCAAAGAGCAAGACTTCCTTGTAGTCTCGAGGAATATTACTCCAGGCTTCCTGAAGGACTTTTTGGCTCTCATTTTCAGTCCAGACCAGTTTCAGAGGAATATTTTTTGTTTGTTCATTGAATCATTCAAGCTTAAAAAAACAACTAATTTAAGGCAGTGAGAAACAGGCGTTTAATTAAATGATATGAAGACACGAGGGTTGGCTCAAGACTTTTGCACAATACTGTACAAACTAGAATGTGCATCAACTATTTTTGCAATGAAACCATGTGAGATGCAAAACTTTGCAGTCTCTATATATGATGTATTTATGTCTAGATTAACTGTGTATATTGTACATTTGGCAACCAGTATGTACAGTATCATCCTTATAAGCTAAAAAGACAGGCAGATTTAATTATTCATTTGAATAAACATACAGTCAAGCCAGGCCTGTTCCATATCAAGGAACATCAGCCCTCAAAGCGGAAGCAGTACTCATACTCATACAGAATAAGGTTACCAGTTCTGGTTCACTGCTAAAGAGATTGCTTAATCCTGGAGGCTGGGCACGTGACTGTGGCGTGCTGGCTCAGCAGAACTTGTTCTGTAACAAACACCTCGTGAAGAGAAACCTCAGGCTGCGGGTTGGTTTTTCAGAGTATGAGAACATGCTGCCCCCTGCTGGTTAATGCTCACGTCTGCTCTGGTTCAATGGTGAAATCACCATGTGGCACCATGTGGTAAGCAGATAGCCCCTAAGTCTCCTTGCATACAGGATAAAGCAGTATAGATGATGAGTGCGTGGTCAAATACTTATGCACCCATCACACATCATTTACAATTTAAATGAACATTTGTCATCATTTAAAAATATTTCATATGTTGAATCAAATCCCAGTGATGACCATTTTAATGATGTCAACATGCAGATGTTCAAGTGGAAAATGTAGATATTTAAGACCATGTATTGTAGCTAAAAGGTATACAATATTCTAATATATATATATATACGTATAGTATATACAGGTATGTATTAATGATTTCATGGACCCCTGCACTTGGACTTGCTGTCACACAAGCACGTTTCATGTATCATCCTCCTCAAAGCTCACACCGGATAACGTCCTCTACAGGACAAACAGCCCTTAATCTGAGACCTTTAAACATCTTGCACTTAATCCTGTAATGCCTTATTGAAGAAAACTCTGATCCATATTCTACCGAGCCTTTGTTACAAAGTTTGTACACAAGTTTGGATTTATTTATCACATTCTAGAACAATACTGGAGATTTTACCAGAGACTTGAGTCGATTGTTTTTTCAAGACTCAAAGGTAATGTTCTGAAATAGTTCTCGCAAGAACCATATTGTCAAGTGCATTTGGAAAACTCATCAAGCTCCATCATGAAACTGGGTCTCATCAAGACCATCCCAGGTAATCAAGAGCAGAATTTACCTCTGCTGCAGAGAAATTGTTCATTTACAGTTATCAGCCTCAGAAATCTCCAATTAATAACCAGCACCTCAGGTTAGAGTCGTTATGAAGCTTTACAGAGCATAAGTAGCAGATACATCTCAATATTAACTGTTCAAATGAGATTATTGCTTATTTTGGATGCCTTCAGCTTTGTTTTACAATGTAGAAAGAAATGAAGATCAGGGAAGACCAATGATAGGTGTGTCTGGTTTTTGACTGGTGGCTTAGTGGTTAGCACAGATACCTTGCAACTCCAGGATCTGGGTTCGTGGGTTCAAAGTGTCAGATGGCACATGGTTGGACCAAAATAAATAAATAAATAAATAATAATAATAATAATAATAATAATAAAAAAAACAATAATAATAGTATAGGGTTGTTCTTGGGGCGTTAATTGTATCATCTGTTTGTTTCTGTTACCTTTTTTAAAAAAACTTAATATTTTTATTTTTATTAATAGTGGTAGTAGTAGGCGGCTCGGTGGTGTAGTGGTTAGCACTGTCACCTTGTACCTTCTGGGTTCGATTCCCATCCAGGCTCGATTCCCGTTTCTGTGTGCATGGAGTTTGCATGTTCTCCCTGTGCTTGGTGGGTTTCCTCCGGGTACTCCGGTTTCCTCCCACAGTCCAAAGACATGTAGGTTAGGCTAATTGGCGTTCCCAAAATTGCCCATAGTGTG
>JAAGKR010002747.1:49089-86998 GCA_011419295.1 Clarias macrocephalus
TACTCCGGTTTCCTCCCACAGTCCAAAGACATGTAGGTTAGGCTAATTGGCGTTCCCAAAATTGCCCATAGTGTGTGAATGAGTGAGTGTATGTGTGTGTGTCTGTGCCCTGCGATGGATTGGCACCCTGTCCTGGGTGTACCCTGCCATGTGCCCTAAGTCTCCTGGGATAGGCTCCAGGCCCTCCGTGACCCTGAATACAGGATTAAGCGGTATAGATGATGAGTGAGTGAGTGAGTGATGTCCAAAATGAATGGTGGATCTTTCCTTTTTTTTTTTTTCAAACTTTCACTTGATTATTTATTAGGAAGACACACTTAACAGCAAAGCTAGCATTTCTGACAAAATTGTTCCTCTTAATAAATCTCCTTTTTGCTTATTCAGGTATTTACTATACCACTGTTATCTATTTTCCTACTGTTTTATTCAATTATTTATCCAGACGTACTGATGAAAGCGGAGCGCAATACACCTTCAGACTATATAAGACAACGCCATCCGTAACAAAATGTATTTTTCAGAATTGCTTACACGAAAAAGTGCAAAATTTTTACAGATATTTTTTATTTATTACTAAAAAGGCACATAGTACAGGCATTACATCAATAATTTCCTCACAAATCATAGCACCATACGTTCTCTTTAACTGATAGGTTTGATAGGCACTACATTATGCGAAACGGACAAATAATAATAATAATAATAATAATAATAATGAGAGGGCTATGGCTGCAGAATATCAGTCTCACACGAGCACCAAGTGATATGTATCCAAATCATAGTAACGCAACACTGGAAATAATTTGTGCACATAGAATGTGATCTACATATGACTTAACATGAGCATAACATAATACATATACATACATAATAATAAAGTGAGGTGATATAGCAATCATCTCTTGTCAATGATGTCACAGGATACTGATGGAGCTTGTATGTGCAGTGCAGTACAGTAAAATAAATCCACAGGGTGGATACAGTATATATATATAGAGAGAGAGACAGCAGAACAGTGTATTTAAGCACAAACACCCAGGTTACTGTGTTAAAAACAAACAAACAAAAAAACAGCACTAATGTTTGCAAATGTATTTGTCAGTAATACCATATATAATATTTGGATTTAGACTCAAAAATCGCACTTGGTAAAATTCAGTGTGGCACAATGGTGATTAAACAACACAGTGGTACCTCAGCATACGAACGATCTGCTCACTAATTTTGACCTTCACTTGCAGATGATTTGCCTCGACATACGAAGCACTTTCTACTGAGCCGAACCGAACGTCGGCTAAGTTGCACGTACGTCTGGGAGCATTTCAAAACTTTGTGAAAAGCCAAGCGAAGTGAGTTTACAATTTTTTTTTTTTTGCATTTTGTGCAAGATTTAGTGAAGACAGTGAAGACACCATGTGTCCCAAGAATGTTAGGAAAGACGAGAGGTTTAAACAGCATTAAACCAGGGAGGTTTAATGTTGTTTATTGTATCTACATGTCTTTTCTAAATGCTTTGATTCTTTTTATATGAGGAAGCAGGGTGGTATAGTGGTTAGAACTTGCACCTCCAGGTTCTGGGTTCGATTCCCATCTCGGGTCTGTGTGCATGAAGTTTGCATGTTCTCCCCGTGCTTGGTGGGTACTCCGGTGTCCTCCCACATTCCAAAGACATGCAGATTATGCTAATTGTAGCCTGTAGTGTGTGAATGAGCTTGTAAGTGTGTGCCCTGCGATGGATTGGCACCGCGCCCAGGGTGTACCCCGCCTTGTGCCCTAAGTCCCAGGGGATAGGCTCCAGGCCCCCTGTGACCTTGTATGCAGGATAAAAAGGAATAGATGATGAGTGAGTGAGTGAATGTTTATATATACAAAAAAATAGTGATGGAAATTGGTAATATTGGTAATATTTTTGGGTGTCTGGAACAGATTATCTGCATTTACATTATTGTCTATGGGAAAATGTGTTTCGCAATACGAATTTTCAAACTTAAGAATTCGCCAACGTGGTACCACTGTAAAAAAAAAGTTAATTTTTTTTTAAAAAACCTACTAAAAATCAGGTATGAGGCATGACTACGTCATCATGTAATTGCACTTATATTTACATCATATACCTAATTCAAAACAGTGTTGGCACATAACCTGGGCTTAATACTTTCATTGTGATTTTACTGAAATGGCTAACACAAAGGACAGCAAAAATAAAATGCATTTAAATAAAGTGGCTGAGCTACCACTGACTGCTGTATTAATAACGATGATACTAATGTCACAAAAACAAACAAAAAAATCCTTGTCAACAATTTTTAGAATTGTTCAAATGAAACAGGCTGAGATCGGAGTGAGATCATTCAATATGATGACGTAACGTCCTGAGGTAGCTCAGTTGCAAGATACTTTACACTGCATAGCTGGCAAACAGACTTTCCCTTTCCCCCCCGTCTCAGGGTCGTATAAAAATACTAATCTCATACATCAACACATCTCCATTATTACAGACAGTAATAGAAAATAAATGTTTTTACAGTGTCTTATTAAATACTCTAATTTCTGTTCTTGCGTGCTGAGCCGATCAGACTTCCGTGCCGTCGTGAATGTTGTTGTGCATTTTGACCTCCAGGTTGACCTGCTTGACCTTGACCCCGTTGACCTTCCAGGTGTCGGCGCCCTGGCTGAGAAGGTTAACGTTGCACTTGCCGTTCTTCAGGTTCTTCTCCAGCCGCTCGACCTCCACTTTGGTGTTCAGCGGATACTCTTCCATGTTGGGGTTCTTTGCGGACTTCCTGCCGTCCGCCTTCCGGCACTTCCTGAACAGGAAGCAGGAAGCCAGCAACAGCAGAATGAGCAGGAAGAAGGCCACCACACCTCCCCCAACCGAGCCGCTCGTGTGCGAGTCGAAAGTGGGCGAGGGTTGAAGTTCGAGCTTCAGGGCCTTCATGTTGGTCCCGTTCTTCACCTGCTCGCCCTCGTTGTCGTAGATAAGTGACTCGTCCAGCACAGACTGTGCGCTCAGGTCACGTTTTAATGCTAAGCTGATTGAGCGACGCACTCTGGGGCTGGAGATAGACTCTGGACCAATGACGTAGATGACCTGGAGGTACCACTGGTGTCCTGCTTCCACCTAGTATGAAAAGAAATCTCTCATGAAAAAAACCCCCCACAAGAATGGAACATCATTTAAATAGCAACAATATTGAAATATTTCACAGTGAATGTCTTATTAAGATGGACAGCACATTAATCTCTACAGTATAACTAATGTGATCTTCAATGGTATTCAAAACTTTTTTTTACTTTAAATCATCCACAATGCTGCTGGTGCAAAGTGGTATGTACCGTATTCCACTACAGATCTATGGATAATTTTTTCCAACCTCCAACTAGGAAAGGTTTGCAGTCTCCAGTAACATGAGACAAGAAAGCGCATCGGCTGCTGGTCGTCTCAGGGACACTGATGGGATGATAATACAGCTCTTTACTTATAAGAAAGACTGGGGCGCCGGTGACTCAGTGGAAGGTTTTTCGCCTGCCATGTAGAAGTTGATTCCCAGCTAGCGCCCAAACCCCAGCCACTGGATGCCGTGCGGGTCCCAAGCCCGGGTAAAATGGAACGGTTGCGCCAGGAAGAGCATCGGGCGTAAAACTTGTGACAAGCTTGTATGTGGCGACCCCTTGCCGGGAGCAGCCAAAAGACCAACGATGAGTCTCTTGTATTCCTATGTTGGATTTCTTGTGGATTGTGGAATGGAAAAATAGAACAATGAAAAAAATCTCTTGCCAGTTTGTTTTAGGAACTATACCCTTATCGCCACCGACGTCTCAAAGGAACAAAAAAAGAGACACCTCCTATTCAGCATGTCACAAATACTTATAAAGATTTACAGTACAAACTCATTTCCCTGGACTTAAATATTTACCATCTGTTAAGCTCTGTTCCTGTGCTCATGATTTTTGCTTTTGTGTGACATTTTATGACTCGTATGACTGCTATAGGTCCTCTACATGCTTTCGTAACTCTATCCACGGTCATTCGTGGCTTCACCTAGTCAATCTTAGGCAGCCGCAGCTGAGCAAGGGGCTAAAGAAACCCATGGAGATCTACCCATGGAACCCGTGGTCATCTACACACTATTAGCTTGTTGATTTTACCACGGTATGCGAAATGTAAGTGTTCAAAGTGTGTGTGCACCGCCTCATGGTAGACAGTGTTCATATCGTTCAACCCAGATTCCTGGAACAAAGGTCTCTGCAGACTCCTGCAAAAGGAGACGATTCGCTCGTGTAATGCAGGCACAGTTCTTGTCGGATCTTCACAGTTGAACACGCTCTCCTTTAACATTCCTCACAAGTAGGCATCAGGTGATGTGAGATCGGAGAAATGGCAACAGGTATGGGAAGGAAGGAATGGTTCTGACACCTTTTTTAATCTCGGCCCCACTCAATAACGCTCAACTATGAATACTTTTTCCTCAGTCGAGAGACCCATTGGCAATAACATCTGCACAACACAACTTCATTTTCACTACTAGGAACATGTACGGCTGAAGCTATGCCTATGCATATGCGTGTCCGAGTTTCAGGACGGTACATTTTGGCGCATACCATGAATAGGAAATGTGATAAGAGAAACGCAGATTAGCATAAGTCAAAATAAACGTGCAACACAGGATTACTAAATCAGGCAGTGCCCAGGGACTATGCATATGCAGTGTCATGAGACTATGGCAACGGCTTCTGCATGTCTGCACGACGACGAGGAGTTAAGAAGTGCCAGGACTGTGATAAACAAACAGTTGTCCTTTTGATTGGCGTAAGTGATTGTCCTAGGGGTTCGTAGACCCTCCGAGAACAGACAATATGTGTAGCCTTATCCTAACAGGTTGTTTGCTTTCCTGTGCCTTTATGTAGCTCCACTGTATTTGGCCTTAAATCATGGAAAAAAATACAGCGTATAAGATGATATCGAGCCAGGTACGATTTGGAAACCATAGTGAATCCCACCAAAATGTGTGAAAGCAAGAAGTGGGAATTAGATATCTGTCCACTGACCTTATAGAGGGCATCAACCTTCATGGTGAAGCCGTCCACACCAGGCATTGTGCTTATGGACTGCAGCTCGGGGACGTCTGACGCAAAGCTGGCTTCGAATGGAACATCGTGGAAGTAGCGCTCGCAGACATCAGGCTGCTTTCGGTCCTGTAAGAGAAAAACAAACCCTTTGACTCATTCAGATTCTCAATAATCAGGAAGCACACATCCTCTGCAAAGCCCTCCATATTACATTACATTAACAGAGTGCAGAGCCTTGTGTAGACGTACCAGGAGCAGGAAACGGTGTTTGAGGTGCTTGTTAGGCTGGATACAGCCATACTGAGGCCCCTCGTTGTACAAAGTGCCCGTTGGGTCGAAGAAGGGAACGTAGCCATCTCGTCCTGTGCACAGATAAACCTTCTCCAACTGCAGCTTGTAGGCCGAGTTCAGATTTTGTTCAGGATTCCACAGCACCTTGCCGTACAGCGTCTGACCTGCAGAAGACAGTAAAACGATACGTCGTTAATATACACTAGCCAGTACAATACGTTCAGCTATTCAGTACACTGCCACTAATCACTCACTCATCCAAAGTATCACAATTTAAACATTATCTAAACAGCTGATGCTTTACATCATTACAGAGCCCCTAAAGGGACCTGGGAAAAGGGGAAAAAAGAAACAGAGGAAGAAGAAGAAAAAAAAACTGGAGAAGAAGAAGAAGAAAAAAAAACGAGACATAGGACAAAAAAAAACTGAGACCACTTGACTCATATTTCCAGATCAATCTTCCAGCGCCAAAAAGTGGAAAGGGCAAGCTCAGAGTGCAGACTGTCTTTAGGTCAAGCTGAAATGAAAACTAATAATTCTCTCAACGTTTGCCGTTACTGCAACCTGCTCAACTAAATCGGTAATGATGAAGAATCAAGAATCAAGTTTTGCGAGATCTCGCAAAATGTTCGCGAAATCTCACAAAACTTGAGTCGAGTCCCATGTCCCGTTTATTGCCCCCTTCTCCAGTTTTGTTTTCTGTGTCCCATGTTTTTTTCCCTCAGAATAAAAAAATTAAATAAAAGAAAAAATTTCCACCCATGTGGCATGTCCCGTTTTTATTTTCTTTTTTATTGATTTCTTTTACATCATAGATATTAACTGAGAACATTTTAACCAGTCACACATGGAAGGCTGCTTTCATAGTCGTTCGTATCTCGGTGCACACAATCTATACTGTATGTAATCATAGTTTTTTGACCAATCAGATATGTGGTAAAAAATTATTTTTTTGTGAAATGTTGAATGGAAAGGAGTTTATTGCCAATATTCCAATGTTGAAATGCAGCTAAGATGCAGTATATTAACTATTATGTAAGTGTTTTGTTAACTATTTTGGGAAATTCAACAACACACAATGCGAAAGTACCTGCACATGTCACAAGTCGCACAAATAGTTCTTCTCTACAGGCAAAGACAAAACAAGCTGTATAGTTAAACAATCTTTATTGGTGCTTCAGCTGGCTGACACTAACTACGACTGGTAAAAGTGTTGTCATGGTCACATTACCGCCTCTTTTTCTGACAGGTGGGGTACACATTATTGCCAATTTTGAAAAAACAGGAATTTAGGAATGCCTCCTAATAATATAAAAAGAAATAATAAAGGGATTCGAAGACTTACCCATTGAAAATGCGCCCTTGTAGTCCATCTCTGCCATGGACATGTCCGTGATCGCAGGATCCATCATAAACACTTTCTCGTTGTTGCACAGCTGGAACTCGGTGTTTAGAGAGTAGACCACAGGCACAGGTCGATTCGTCTGCTGGAACGCAATTGGCAGCAGGAACCTGTCGACCATTGAGGGAACAAAAAGTTGCAAGACTGCGTCGTTGCCCTTAATGCAACCACTCCATTATTTCAACACCAGTCTAAACAAAATGAAACATGTATTCATTAGAAAAGAATGTACTTCTCGGGAGCATGAGCCGTGCAGGAGAGAGGCTTGTCTCCAGGATCGATCCACGGCTGAGTGGGCTGCACCGTGCAGGGAATTAAAAAGACTGTGTATTCCCCAGAATAGTCCTTCCTGGATGACACAGGGAATGTATCAGCTACGAGAAACGAGGAACACAATTGTGGGTGATTTACTGGATCTGTGTTTGGTACCTGCTGTAGGAGCTGGTGGCCCTCCATAGCTGGTACGGGGAGTCAAAGGTCTGCGCACTCCAGGCAAGCTGCAAATCGAACTCGATGCCCCCGAGGTGATCGGGTGCCATCAGGTGGGATTTGTGCCCGGGGAGAGTATGATGCTCTGGAACAAACTGACCTATAGGACAGAGGTAGACTTTGTATTACAGCTGGTAATGACATTCTGCGCATCAATAAAAATTGTTAAAATATGTTCATCCACTTATATCTCTCTTTGGTTTCAACTGTATGCATTTTTTAATCTGCTGTTTTTTAATACCCATGTTTAACACTTAATACAAGGGGTGTTCAAGTCAAATCGGGACTGAAATTTTTCTTGAATTTGATCATGCTGGACTACTGATTGGATGGTGCAAAGCTTAAACCTGAGCACCACCAAGTAGCCACAGTTGGGCCCTTCAACTGCTTAGATGTAAAATGAAATAAAATGTAGGTCACTTTCGTTGAGGGTGTCTTACCAAATTTACACAAATGCAATGGAAATTTACATCAATGTAAATTAATGAGGGCATGAAACCGATTGACATTTACAAGACTTTACGGTGATGAGATTTTTCACTGCAGTAAAACATTTCAACGGTGCAAACGTTTTAAAGAATGCCGTACGTCCATGAACGACGATCCCAGACGAGGTGGCTCAGAGCCCACTGCAGTCATTCCTAGTAATATATACAGGGTGGAACACTTGATACTTGAAAATCGACAGATATTTTGTCGCCAAATAGCGGAAGAGACGCGTCTGTCTGTGGGAACTGAACACACGATCATCCAAGTACACCCTTGCACAATACAGGAACTGGGCTATGAATTATTGCAACATCCCATGTACAGTCCTGACCTCGCTCCAAGCCATTTCCACATGTTTGGGCCATTAAAGGAGTTCCTGGGAGGCCAGCGTTTCGGATGTGAAGCAGGCAGTCTGTACATGACTTAAGCCATGCTGAGAAAACTTTCTACCTTGTATCTAAGCACTAGTGAAATGCTGGGATAAGTGCACTAGGGTGGGAGAAGATTATTATATATAGAGAAATAAAGAGAGTTTTTACTTTTATAGCTGTGTTCTATTATCCTGCACAATCAAAAGTCCTGCTTTGACTTGAACGCCCCTCACAACAATGTTCATTTAAAAATACATACATTTTAACCTTATACACCATGTGCATATATATATATATATAGACATTGTTTTTAACATTTTGAGATATGAAGGTGTTAACACACCCCTGAATTTAGCATGCGTTTTAAACTCGATCACAAGCCGGCCATCTTCTTTGATGAAGATTCTGATGATCTGCAGTCTGGCCGAGAGCACGCTGTCCGTCTGGATGCCTGCAAGAGCACAAACAACACAGATACATCAGTCTTTAGCAGAAGGGTGTGGATTAATGACTGCTTAGAGTTATTGTATAGCTATAATGTGTGCCTGATGGACATATCCTTTGGCCCTGAGACAAGTGAAATATTCTGGGTTAAGTCTATATTAAGATGAATGATATGGGTGTAGGAGTGTTTATGAAAGTTGACACACCTGTCCTCCATAGCACGGTATCATAGAAGAAAGAGAACTCCATCTCGGTGTGGTGCTCAAGGGAGGCCCAGCCTCGAGGCGCTGTCACGTAGATGTAGGACACATACAGAGGAACCTGCACAGTTAGGAACGACTGTGCCGAGTCTCGCACCTGTTAAAACAAACGGAAACATACAGTATAGAATTGCATTAAGCCGAACTGACGTCAAGCTGATTAGTCCAAATTATGGTCAAGTCTAGACAGCTGATCTATAGGGTGCAAGTCAAATTGTATGCAAACAACCTATTTTTTTCACACAGGGCTACAAACATAGAAGCTAAGCTAAGCTTAAGCTAAGCACGTAAGGAGAGAAATGAGTTGAAATTAAGAAAAAAAAAAGATTATTAAAATGTAAAGTGGAATGAAAAATCCATTAAGTGCAAGAATATACACTAGGGAAGGGAACATGTGCAATGGGGACCTGATACGATATTACCATGATACCTTTGATACCGATTCAATTTGTATTGCAATTCTGTAAGTATCACGATTTTATAAATATCCCGATTCAATATTATTTAGTTTTTTCAGATCTGATTTGCAATTCTAAACAAACCTAACAAATAATTGACTCCTTCTACAGTGTTAATAGTATAGAATGCACCACCTGCAGCATTTTAGAGGAACAGCAACATTTTACCAATTCAAAGGCATAAATACATAAACTCACTCTCTCACTCATCGTCTATGCCGCTTTATCCTGTATTCAGGGTCACGGGGGGCCTGGAGCCTATCCCAGGTGGCTTAGGGCACAAGGCGGGGTACACCCTGGACAGGGTGTCAATCGAAAGCAGGGCACACACACTCACACACTCATGGCCAATTAGCCTTATCTGCCAAATCTGCATGTCTTTGGACTGTGGGAAGAAACCGGAGTACCCGGAGGAAACCCACCAAGCACGGGGAGAACATGCACACTCCATGCACACAGAGACGGGAATTCAGCCTGGCCGGGAATTGAACCCGGACCCTGGAGGTGCAAGGTGACAAGCCGCCCCATACATAAACTAATAAAAAAAAAAAACTCATGATACTTGAATTGCCGCACAAGAATCGCAATACATAACTGAATCAAAATTTTCTCCAGCTCTAGTGTGTACACTGTATTAAATAAATAATATGTACTGGTGTGACTAACCTGGAAGTCAGCGGTGACCGACCCCCCACATACGTCGATAAGTTCAGTCATGTCATAGTAAGCATCGAAAGTCCAGATGCAGCTCTTCAGGTTGAGATGTTTGTACAGCTGGATGGTTCTGGGCTCACGGATGTTGGGGTTGAACTGGTAGGGACGATCATAGCCAGGACCCAAGGATATACTATCGTAGGACACATCATCCAGGAAGCCAGTTTCTAGAAAGCAGAAAAGTTGAATGAGCAATGCACCAATACAAAACAAAAAGGTCAAGTGGGTATCGATTAAATAATTCAGTTCAGAATTTGAGGAACTTGATAGAACTGTTTTTTGCAGGAGCTGCTTACCAGAGATACCTTGCAGGTCCTTAAGTGTAACTAGGTTGGAGCAAATGTGCTGCTGGCGGTAAATGGACTCAGATAGCAGGAAGTGCAGATTGTGTAGGGGCATAGTGGACACCAGAGGTAGCATACCATCTTGATGAGGGATCTGAACGGAGATGTGGATCCTGCAGGACAAATCATAATTGCGGTCATTAAAGATTGTAGTTATTATGTGGTTATTAATGATATTTCGTAAAATCTACCCACCTGTTAGGATGTTCTTTATGTTTGACGTCCAGATATTTTAAAGTGGCAATAAAAGACTGGGCTTGGAAGCCACGGGCGGTTCCGGTGGTCACTGGGGTGTGGCATATAGAGCCTTCGGTTCCAATAGTGGCGATGTTGCTCCTTAGTGGGGTACCCAGGTGGCCAGCCTTATCCCGTGCCTGAGCCACGCAGCGCACATGGAAGCGACGGCTGAAGTAGATACTGTCTAGGACCTGTGTAGAAAGTAATGATAAAAAAAACAATTACTTACTGTAAGTCAATCTTTTTATACGTTTACACTCCACTAGGGAAAGATTTTATTATATTTTCCAAACTCTACAAAAATGATGAAACATATGTCAGGATAGAGCTGAAATACATCTCACAGCATGGTCAATGTGATAGCATGATCAAGGAAACTGAATCCTCTAGATAATCTGCAATATTCGCATTCTGTAAACAGGAATCACTATCTGAGGACAAACCATGTGGTTGACGGTTGTGTAGGGTGTGTTGTCCGTGACCGTCTCAAATGGAGACCTGGATCCACTGCTGTCCGTGGGTGCTGCCACCTCCCAGCTGAAGTGGATGGAGGTCTGGTTGATGCCTGCCTCTTCGCAGCGCTCTCTCATTATCGAGTACTTAGGATAATGGGAGTCACAAGGGGTCACACAGACCAGAGGGTAACCTGGGGACGGAGACTTCTTACTGTTCTCCTTTGTCACCTCCTGGACAAGGTCATAGTCCGAGAGCGACACTACCTGCATGAGAATGAGAACGAAATACTTTGAATGTTGCCCTTGTACTCAAATGTTCTTATAAATCATTTTATATTTTGTAACATTATCTTGAATAGTGGGTGCCGTAAAAAGTGAGAATTGCCAATAACTCAGCTGCGAGAAAAAGAAAGATGTGAAATGAGAACCTGGTCGAATTTCAATACATTAAATTAAATGGTGCTGAAAACCAAGTCTTACGATTGGAGGAGCAGGAAGGATTAGACTTCCTGCAGCTTCCTGATCCAGGATAGTGACTGTTGCCATGGTAACCTCTCCAAGTACGGCCTCCACTGGGTCATCAGGGCCAAGAACAAGTGAGAAAGATTCATGCCACTCCCGCTCTTCATTGGACAAGATCTCAACCTTGAAGAGAATGTGATCCAAACCTAGGAAGCAATCAATGAAAGATATTACATATAGTAAGTACTACAAGTTCACTGATGCAGTTGAAAAATGGATGTCAGTTATGGACTCACCAGGGCTAAACTTGAGAACGCGACTCTTGGGGTTATAGTCTACTCCGGACTGGGCCGATCCATCCCTGGTACTGCAGCGGATCTTGGAGGTGCGGTCCAAGTCTCCTTTCCTGATGACTTTAATATTCAGGACCTCAATCCCGTCTGGTCCGGCAGGCTCTCGCACTTGATAAGAAGCTTGCTCAAACTCAATCGTTGGTGCTGTTTTGTAAGATTCATAGAAAATCAGACAAAGCAGATGGGAGAAGTCAACAGATCTATAGTACACAATCAAAAATCTACCTATACATACAGTATAATAAAACTGTAAAGTTGGCGTATCTATACATCGAGGATATCTGCGAAAAAATTATTCGGTCGACGTAAGATGAGTAACAGAACACATCATGATGATTTTTGGCATTTTGGTCTGTCTGTTGTCTGTTTGTTTGTGCATGAATCACGTAAAACCTACTAAACGAATTTGAATGGGGTTTTCACAGGAGTATTTGGCCAAGCTTGAGGTAACATATAGGCTTTTTTTCATCACAATCGGCCTAGGGAAATTTAAATGGAAAACGTCCATATATCATAAAAAAAATGTACCCTAGGCCTCAGAGTGGCGCAGTGGTAAAGTGATCGCCCTATCGTCCGGATATCGCGGGTTTGATTCCCAGGTGATGCTGTAACCCCTCGCTGCCAGAGGACTAGAGAGAGCTGATTGGCCGAGCTCTCTCGGATGGGAGGGACTTAGAGCTCTCACATTAATTACGGCTCTACAGCCAATCAGGGGCGTCTGTGAGCTCACGCAAGCGGAAGGAGCAGATAGCGCTGTCCTCCGAGTGTGTTACGCCGCCCCCAATGGTGCATGTTCGCAAAGTTCATGGGCACATTAAGTAAGAAATATTATCACATCGCATTACACTAGTACAGTTATTTTATATTGCATCATGTCTCTATTATGAGGATGAAGTTTTTCAGGTTGCACTGCTCTGGCTGATATATTTGATAATGAGAAAAAGGCGAATCAATTAACTTGGTTTGATTTAAAAATTAAGTGTTGAAAGTACGATTTGTCCAAAATTTTAAATAGATTTTTTTAACATAGTTTTTCCACAGATGACAATTTGTCTAGAAATGTGTAACATTCCAATATCTGGAGGAAATTATACATGTTAAGTGCTATGAAATAACCATACCATCCTCATCATTAGTGATGGTCACAGTGACAATGTCATTGACCCCGATCATGGCTCCACTCCAGTGATCCCCCTGTGGTGTGCCTAAGTGGACCTGGAACTCTTCCTCAGGTTCGAACACGGAGTCGTCATTGATGTGCACTGTGCAATTCTTCACCTGCAGATGGAAAAGTCTGTGCTTAGTGCATTGCCATGAAAAGTCATATAGATTTTTGCATTCAGAAGTGTGCATTCAGATTCAGCTACTAAGATTGGCATTTTATCCTTTGCTGTTAAACGTAACAGGATGCATCATAAACCATAAAAAGGAGAGAATCGAACGAACCTTCTCTCCTTTGAGGAAAACGACACGAGAGACATCTGCGTTCCTCCTCTCCTCAAAGTCGTCCATCACCATGGCAGACATGGTGCGCGTGAAACACCGAACTGAAGATTTGTAAGTCAGATCGCCTGTTCTGACAATGGGGATGTGCAGGACTCCATCTTTTTCCTTAACTGTATATGCCACCTTTTCAAACTGCATACTGGGAACTGAGAGAAGAATCAAAGCTTTAACACTCCTTCCAGAAGACACTTCAAAGACGATGCGGTGAAATGTGATTAATCATATTACGTACGATCCTGCGTGCTGTCAATGATATAAACTGAAGCCTCGTGAGGTTCTGTAAGAACGGCGCCATTAGGAGAGCTTAGGAAGACAATGAAAGACTCCTTCCCTTCAATAGTGGGGTTCTGGATGTCATCCATGATGGTCAAACTACAAGTCTGAAGAGAATGTGATTTGTAGTGCATGCATATTCTATTAGTGTAAATATTGTGTAAAACCTCCTTGCGGGTTTTGCTGTAATACCTCTTCAGTCTTGCCAGGCTTGAACTCGACTTTCTTTGAGCTAGGGATGTAGTCCACGCCGGGAGTGGCGGAATCCTGGTCAGCTGGACGGGTGGCGCACCACACCGACGCCACGGAGGAAAGGTCACTGCCCTGACGCAACACCGGGATCTCAATTGTGCCTATATGAAGTATAGTGATGCTTTAATACGGATTTATTCAATTATCACATCTCCACTGGAAAAAGACCTGCTAATCCATTTCATAAGCTAATAGAAATATTTCTTCCAAGAATGATCATAATTTGAATATGAAATCTATATAGTCAAAGCTTCAAGATAGTCAATCCAGAAAACTAAACTACATACCTGCATCCTCACTAAAGCTAAACGATGCATTGCCCAGCAACACAGTAGAGGCGTCATTGGGGCCGTCAATGATTACTTTCGCCACTGTGATACCCCGAATACGGGCGTTATCAGAGGCATCCGACAGCACCAGCTCAAATTCCTCGGACGTCTCGTACTCGCTGTCGTCAATCAGCATGACATCGCAGGTAGACATGCTGACCCCGGGGCCCAGCACCACACGGTTCTCTGAGTTCATGCTGCGACTTTTATAGTCCGAGCCTGACTCCAGAGCGTGGAGGCTGCTGCCTCGAGCCGACCTGGGAACGGTGTAGCAGAGAGCTGAAACAGTGCTGCCGGGGTCACCTAGGAGATAAAGCACATGACATGTAGAGAGAATGAAGTGAGTGCATGTGTTTTTAAGGCAATGAGTGAGGCAGAATCAGCTTATAGTGTAACATGAGTTAAAAATAAATCTGCTTTATGCAGTATATAATAAAGCTCATGAAATAAACAGACAAGAAACAATAACCAGTAACACTTATTATGTAAAACCTGCTTAAAATACTTGTTTACTTGCTTTATTATTTCTGATGCTCTTAAAATTTGACATACAGTATTCATATAATTTACTCCTTTATGTTTTTTATGTTATGAGTTATTGTTGTGTAAAAATATATAAGGAGCTTAAATAAAAAATAATAAAAGCAATTTACAGGTAGTCCAGGACTTACAAACATTTGAGTTACGAATTTCCGCAGATACGGACCATGGTTCTACGAACATTCGTACTGTAGATCATGAAACTAGCTTACATGTACTGTACAAAAAATAGACACTGCAGTGCACCAGATACCAATATTTACAATCATATATAATATCTTCAGTGTGTAAGTGAATGTATAAAATGTTTAAAGTCTGGTATATTGTATGTGTGTGTGTGTGTGTGTGTGTGTGTGTGTGTGTGTGTGTGTGAGGGTGCGAGAGAAATTAGTCGGCTTCAACGGTTTCAATAAATCAGTCCGAAAGCACGATGATAGAAATTGACTGTCCGGTGAAGCTGCAATCAGGGTGAATTATACTAATTTGAGAAAATCCAGAGTTCACAGTCCAATACGGTGGAAAACAGCTCTAAGACAAAATGGCGACTGGGATTCCCTTCGCGATTTAATGGCGCAGAGAGACTGTTACATTTCACATGCAAGATTCATTTCCTTAGGCGCAGGTATGATTTTTGGCCACATGATGGCAGTGTGGGGGAAAAGACAAAGACTAAAAGAGATTAAGTCAAAGGGGATTGGTATGCTTTACATTGTATATTCGTGTCGAAGGCGTATAGGACTCACTTTGTTGGACTTAAGCACAAATCCGACTTATGAACGTGCTCCCGATGTTTGTAAGTCGGAGACTACCTGTATTTACATCAGTATCCATGTTTGTCTGGCATTTTATATGATGATCAAAATGAAAGAAAGTATGATATGCACCTTTTCTCTCAATGGGAACGGAGACAAAGCCACTGCTCTCGTTGAAGTGGTAGGTCTTTTTGTCAAACTGCAGGGTGGGTTCGTCCTCAGTGTCATTGATGTTGACTTTGGCGCGAGTCACCTGACCCAGCAGGGCGTACACGGGCATGCTCAGCTCCACTGTAAAGCTCTCCATGTTTTCAAACACCTGGTCGTCGTTGATGACGATAGTACACACTTTGGTGTCCTCGCGCTCGTCAAACTGAACCTTCGGAATCAGGATGCATGAAATATCTTATTTATATCTTAAAGAACAAAGCTGGTGCTTTACTGATGCAAGAATCTTTCAGGACCATGAAATCAACCGTGGCATAAAAAGGAAACTAGAGTGTGTGCTGCTCTTGGTTCATTAAAGCATATAGTCAACATAAGTGAGAATCAGCTTGGGTGTGCTGGAGTTTACGTTCGTACCTGTCCCGCATGCTCCACATAGTCGTGTTTGCCAGGCTGAGAGCCAGCAGTGGAGGTGGAGGTGGCAGTTCCCTGCTCAGTGCGGCACAACACGATGGCGTACTGGTTCAGATTTCCGGTCCGCTTTACCGTCACTGCCACGGTGCCTGCCTTCTCACTCACATTATAGCTGAACATTAACACACACACGACAATGTATCATTCATATCCAGTCTAATTAATAACAACACCAAGGTAAATTCTGTCTAACACGGCTTTTATACTGAAAAAACAGAATTCTGGTAGATGGTAGAATTCATTATTCAAGGTCTGGATACAGTAAATGTTCACCTGCTATGCTCGAAGCTGATAAGAGACCACTGGATGTGGAAGACGTTGTCACTGACGATATTGGGCTTGCTGTCTTTTACCAGGAACTTGAAGTTGTCCATGGTCTCTGGGACACCATCATCATTTAGAACGTAGCGGATGAGACCGAGGTTGACATCCGCTGTAAAATAATAGTAATAATAATAATAATAATAATATTAATAATAATAATCATAAGAATAAAATACGTTTGTTAGGCAGAACCAGGAATCTATTTCAAATTGCATGAAAATGTATGCAATTCAATAAACTCCATAGATCCAGATGTCTTGGGGAAATACAGTGGTATTTCAGTGTGAAGGAGTTGAAGTGTGAATGTTACCTTGTGTAAAAGAGGTAGCAGGGATTCCTGGTTTCAGCTTGCTCTCCACATATCCATGTTTAGGTCCAGCTGTGATCTCGTAAGTCAGCTGACCGTCATCTGTGTCTGGATCGATGGTGAGGAGTTCCTTCTTTGAGATCAGGTTTGTGGCCTGAAACCCATTTTGAATAATGTTAAACTATTATCTCATATTATCCCATTATGAGGAGCAGACCCAATGATAGTCAGATATACAGTACAGTCATAATAAATGGCTAAACGCTAAAAGTCGTCATACACCATAAAGTCAACTGGGGGCAGTAGAGTGCTATTATTTGACAAGTCCATTTATTTTTTCTACAGTGCAAATGTTTGCGCACCCCCCCCCTCCCCCTTTCTATGGCTTTTGGGTGATAATTTATGTGTCAGGAACATAATTCCAAGACTTCCAATTCAAAATCCAATTCTGTTAAATCAGATAAGCAGACAGCAATCTAGCATATTATTCAACTGGAATAATTCAAATAGAATGACATTTTGCATGACGAAGACATGACAGCAAGAATGATGTGAATATTACTAAGAAGGAACATAAGCAGCAAAGGGGGTGGGGGGGGGGGCTGTAGGCTAAAAAGTAGAGAATATTTAAGTCAAATTCAGAAAAAGAATTACATCTATTTAATCTGTTTAAATATACTATTTTTGTTATTTAAAAAAAAATGTGCAAACTGATTTACTAACAGGCCGTACTATCTGCAGCATGGGGCATATCAACCTTAGGGTGGATTAGGCGGAGGTGTCAGTGGGAACAGTTTTAATTGTGATTTATGACCGAGAGTCATTTCGGGAGCAGTGCTTGTTTACGTAAAATATTACTGCGAAAGGCCAGTTATGACGTTCACAGAAGCCCATCATTTGAAGATACAAATATAGAATTTACAAATAAAAATGTCATTATGGAAATTCATGATGTGGTGGCACGGTGACCTAGTGGATAGCTTTGTCGCCTTGCGCCTTCAGGGTCTGGGTTTGATTCCCTGCCAGGTTCGATTCCCGTCTCTGTGTGCATGGAGTTTGCATGTTCTCCCCGTGCTCGGTGGGTTTCCTCCGGGTTCTCCGGTTTCCTCCCACAGTTTAAAGGCATCCAGATTAGGCTAACTGGCGTGTCCAAATTGCCAATAGTGTGTGAATGAGTGTGTGAGTGTGTATACTGTATGTGTGTGCCCTGCGATGGATTGACACCCCATTCAGTGTGCCTTGTGCCCGATGGCTCCTGGTATAGGCTACAGGCACCACACCACCCTGTATAAAGTGGTACAGACGATGAAAAAATGTGAAAAACGTTTCCTTAAAAATATATGTAGAAAACGTCCTTATATTAAATGAACACATTCTTGAAACCAATCATAACCAAGAAGGCAGAATTTCTTAACCTTACACATGCTTGCTAACAAACGATGGAAATGATTATTTCAATTATCATCATTATTATCTATAAATCACTTAACTATACGTAAATGTGCTTTATTCTGACAGCTAATTAAAAATGAACAAATGTTACGCCAAACTGGGCTTCTAACCAATCACAGAACAGAAGACGGGATTTTTTTTCAACCTCACACAAAAGATTAGCCAATTCATAGCCATAAACGACTATAAACTGCCATTAATTGAAATATCTCCTTTGCTCATTTAAGGGGGTAAAAAAAATTTTTTGAATAACAATTTTTTGTTTGTTTTAACTATTTTTTTAAATGTACTTCATCAAGAAGTAAACAAAAATATAAAATACTTTTCTAAAGTTTTCTAAAGAGCACTCTTCCAGTGACCTGTATACACTCCCACACGTCTCATAAAAATGTTTTTTCCTTTTGTCATTTTTATGTTTTCCTGTTTTTTATGTTGTTCCCATCCCTTAAGCAGCTCAGTAAATGTTTGCTTTAGTATCACAGAATAATAAAAAATTCTGAATATGGTGGCATTGCTACAGTAATGCTAGATTTATGTTTGAGATTTCACACGCATATACACCTGCGACGCCATTCGGATGTTTCATATAAAATATATATATATATATATATATATTAACATGAGAAACACGCAAGACCGCAATTCCTTTTCTTTTGTGCTGCATTCTGAATATAAACCTACCACCTTTAGCCAATTTTGTTTTCACAAATCCTTACTTGAAATAATATGTTATAAACTATAAATTATAACCAGCAATCAACCTCTGTAGTCCAACTAGGGGCTGCGGAGGCCAGTGGTGATTTCCATGCTGATTGTATTTATTCCCATTTTGACAAACTGCTATTAGTTGAAATCTCTCCTTTGTTCATTTAATGGGATGCAAATTTTTGCATATGACAGCAAGATGGTAATGAAGTGGTGTGCATTTTATGTGCATATTTTTTGTGTTGTCGGTTTTCAGATCTGTTCCTTCTAGCTATCTAGTTAGATCTTACCCTGTTGTCCATATACTCCAGCCACTGCAGGCCCAGGTTAGTGACGATGCGAGGTGTTCCATCATCAACAGGCAGGATGTCGAGCTTAAACTTCTGAGGTGCAGCAGTGACAGCCTGAAACAAAACGCCTAATTAGAATTCCTAATTCCTAGAATTCCTCATGATTATAAATCAACAGTACCACTTGCAAATTATATTACATCATGCACACAAACTGCACTAAACGATGAAAAACAAAAACTTTATACACTTATGTCCTTCACATAATGAAACAGAACACAATCTAACAGGTGTCTGGCTTGAGGGCACAAATTCAGATGAACTCACGTTTAATGCAATTACAGTATAAACAAACCAAACACTGGATTCCGATTTTCTTTTCCTTAATTGAAACCGATCATTTTTAAGGCTGTCTGAGCGTAACAAATCCGATGTTTTTTCAGATCGCTTTTATATGTGGTGCTAAAGTGGATATGTATGTGAAATGTGGTCATGTGACTTGATAGAGAATCGGAATCTCGAGTGACTTTTTGCTCCTCTGCACATCAGTCAGCATCTGGCAGCACGTGGATTTCATAACCATGCTAGCAATAACTACTGAACGGGTAGTTCAGTAGTGTCAGGTGTGTTGTGTGATAAAAGTGTATCAGCGAGAATGAAAGGAAAGGTCTTCGTGCCAGTGGATGAGACTAGTGATGCTCTACGGCTTAGAGACGGTGGCACTGAAGAAAAGACAGGAGGCAGAGCTGGAGGAAGCAGAGATGAAGATGTTGAGGTTCTCTTTGGGAGTGACAAGGATGGATAGAATCAAGAATGAGCCATGTTAGATGTTTTGGAGATAAAGTTAGAGAAGCCAGAATGAGGTGGTTTGGACATGTTCAGAGGTTGAACAGAGATTGTGACTACAGTACAAGGGGTAGAAGGATGCAGTGGTTGGAACTGCCAGGCAGGAGGTCATGAGGAAGACCAAAGAGAAGATTTTTTGGATGTAGTGATAGAGGACATGACGGTAGTTGGGGTGAGAGAAGAGGATGCAGAGGACAGGGTTATATGGAAGCGGATGATTCGCTGTGGCGACCCCTGGAAGGGAACAGCCAAAAAACAAAGAAGAAGCTAGCAATAACTGCTAAAACAGCTAATTACTGGGGTGTAGCTTTACTTCCTTCTTCTGGAGCTCAACAAATTCAGCCAAGTAACTGCTCGCCTGCCTTTTTGCTAAAATAGCAGCCATTGTTTTAACCCACAGGTCCATATTTCGATTTCTATGCAATTAATCATGCAGCACTAGAGGAGACTAAGCATTATTAAATGTGTTAGAGATAGGAATATAATCAGGTACAGGTGATGACAGTTACTAATGAGGAGAGCTGCTGGGAGTGGGAGATCATGAAGATCCTGTTTGTAGGTCATGTAGTGTTTCGAGAAGTGTCTTGGAGCACTGATTCCTGTGCCTTGCTGACAAGTTATTTTTCTCAGATCTGATGCTCTCAGAATAAATACAGTCACAGCAGGACTTGCCATTTTGTCAGTCTATGAGGAAAGGTGTTTTATTTATCCATCAGCTTTTACTGACAACATGCCAACATAGACCAAAGTGAGAAATGATACTGCTGAGAGGTAGACAAGAACCAATTAAGAGAGAGTGTGTGAGAACAAAGGTGGCAGGATGGAGCCTGGCAATTCATTTCAAATTTCGGAATAAAAAAGTAGACAAAAACCATAGCTTTCATCACAACCAAGCAAACACAGTGACAAAATATTCCGTGCTTTAAAAGGACCATCCGACAGACTAACCTCTTTTCCAGCTTCTTCTATGATAAAGAACATGTTGGTGCCATCGCTGACAGTAAAAGTAAAGCGGTCCTTGAGGGAGTTGCTGCCGTCGTGATGGTAGCTGATGCGGTTCTGATAAACGTCGTCCATAGTGAAGGTGTTGGTCTGCCGGTAGTGCTGACCGTTGCTGGTGCGCTCGATGGTGCCGTGACGAGGAGCCTGAATGATGCTAAACGTGATCAGGTCCTCCTACAAGTGCAGAAGTGAGACAGAAAGAGAAGAAGAGATCAAAAAACAGAACTGTCGAATAACGTCAATGTTTATTTGTGACTAGCGTCGTTGACGGGTGACGAATTTGTAGGAATAGTTAAAAGGGTGAAAGCTAAAAATGAGCTGATCAGCTTTAGTGCAATCAGTGATATTATTATTTCAGGTTGAACTCTGGCACACATACAGTACATGTCTGCCTTTCTTTCTGTACGGCAGAACTCCATGTCTGACTTATTAATACAAAGTAATGTAGATTATTACATCCGGCTGTTCATAACATCACTTTTACTTAACATTTTGATTTGAGCGCATAACACTTTCAGGTCATGTATTTTACACCTCCACCTCAGACTGCTGAGGAAATATTTGCTTTAACGACCCATGTTTCATCTCATAGTGTGGTGCTTCATATTAGCACTACAGTTTCGGAACAGATGAGACATACTGTTTTTTTACGGAGTCCCTAAAAAGACGCGAGGAAAAAATACTGGAGAAAAAAAAAACGGGACATAGGAGGAAAAGAAATCTAGACCACGTGACTCATAATTCCGGCGCCAAAATACAGAAAGGGAAAGCTCAGAGTACAAACTGAATGTCTTTATATATTAGGCCTACTCAGAATTCTTTTGCAACAACTTTTGCAAGATCTCGCAAACATTTCGCGAGATCTTGCAAAAGTTCTTGCAAACATTTTTTTCTAGCTTAAATTTTTTTTTTCACCCATATCCTGTCATTTTTTGTTTTTTGACTCGCATTTTTTTTTTCAGGGTGGTTTTAAATTTCCCGCAGGAAGAATAATCCGTCCATACATCTTTCAGTTTTTAAAAATTACGTACTTCTTTTTGGAGTAAGCCACGCTGTGTCATGCGTTTGTTTGTGTTTCATGAGGATTTGGGCGATTTTTAGAGGAATTACTGTCGTTTCTGTGTCCTCCGCATACTCAATATATGTACTTATGGTAAACTATCGCGTTGAGCGATGCATATAGCCACACCCACTTTGAGGCCGAAAGTGCCGTATTCGTCCCAAAAAGCTATGGCTGTTGTAAATTAATCTGGCACAAAACTGCTCATCACCGCCTTTCTACTTTGATGCAATTTATGCCGAAGATTTAACTTCAGGCAAACACCGAAGGATTGGCCAAGTTTCATTAAATTCTGTCGAGCCAGTTTTGCGGGATGCTGCGACAAAATCGGCCGGACAGACATACAGACATACAGATATGCAAACAGACATATGGACAAACAAACATATGGACATACGGAGTCTGGTTTCGAGTCCTCCAATGTATTAAATATAAAGATATCATTGATAGAGCAAGTTTTGACCGATGTACAGATAAAACCTTCCTTTTATTTATATAGATTATTTCGATCAGTTTTGAATATACTGTCCTTTAAATTTGTTTTTCATAAAAACTAAACAAAACAAAACACCCCCCTCCCCCCCCCCCCAAAAAAACCCCAATGAGAATGTGAAGAATGTGTGAAATGAAGCTTAAATCTGCTTATTTCTCTCCTTTTCCTGTCTGCTTTACCTCTGTATCTGCATCAGTGGCCTTGAGCTCAAACTCTGTGATGGTTTTTCTCACTCCCTCCTGCACCCTCATCCCCGACATGGCCAACACGGGCAGGGAGTCGTCCACTGGCCGGATGGTGATGTAGAACGTCTGCGAGATCTAAAATACACGAGTCACATCATGTTATTTATCGCTGATTTGAATTATTTACCATACACTAGGAGAAGTGAGATACCACTGTAACTTTTGCTACTTAATAGAAGAGATCAAAATCAAAGGATCTGCTATTAGTAAGATCTGAACGGCAAATTTACCACCAGGAGAGTTGAATTAACCACCTACAGTGTTGATCTTGGTCCAACTGGACTCAAATAACCTTAGAAAGTGTTAAATCGTTGGCACGCGCTTAAATGAGCAAAGAGTTCCTGAAAATAGTTTTTCTTAATAGTAGCATTTTTGTAATATATCTATCCTTTTTTGAATGCACACCTCTTAAAATCTAGGTCTCATTTAAGAATCTTAAAACATGTACAACAAGAAGCTCAAACATGTACAACTATATCATTCTCATTAATATTCTATAAATAAATTCTTAACCAGCAACGAGCTCACAGAGGTTAAGTTAGTCCTGCTTCACCTGATTCAGTTTTTGCTGAATATATTGTGTTCTTTATTTATATATGAATATGTAAAATATAACAAGAAAAAAAAAAGTGCCACACACTCATATATTTTTTGCTTTGATTACGGCACTCGATTGCTGTGGCTTCAGTCAGATAAGCTTATGCAATGTCACAACATTTAGACCTCCATCTAAAGTCGCATTAATTGTGTTCTCCAAGAAGGTGTATTAATGATGGGAGAGCTGGACCGCTTCGTCTTCTCAACGGGGTTACGATGTGTTAGTTAATCCATGTTTGAAAATGATGCATCATGCTCCCTGAACCACTATTTCGCAGGTTAAGCCTGATGAATCCTGGCCATGTCATCTTGGAACATATGCCATGTGTGAAAATGATTCCTCATGCTCCAACTCTTTCACATTTCGAGTCCTGGAATACGCCTGTGCTATCAGGGAGGCAAAAAAAAAAAAAAAAAAAAAAGATTGATGGAAAAACTTGTTCATTCAGTATCGGAATATTTTGGAGCATGTAGCTTTGCCAAACGTAGACCTGACCAACAGAACCCAAATCATGCACTACCCCCACAGGGTTGTACAGTAGGCATTAGGCATGATTGGTGCATCACTTCAGATCCCTCTTTTGTTTATAAGTGGTTTTCTTACAGCTACACAGCTGTTTATCCCCAATCTCCAGATCCCTCGAGTTCTCTTGTGGAAAAGCTCTTTATTTCACTATTAAACGTAGGCATTAATTCTTTTGTTGTTGTTTTTTATAATTTGATTTCACCAAATGTTTAAATGATCTCCAATCACAATCATTAATAAACAAATAAAGAAAGAAAGAAATCCGACCACATTTCTACATGATGCACCGCACTATCCTTCCTGGTTTTAACAATGTATTTGACAGTTCCTAACTCAATTTAACTGTTTCAGCAATCTCCTTAGTTGTTTACTTTGCTTGATGCAGGCCAATAATTTGATCTTCCTGAAACAGAGTAACCTCTTTGCCACAGTGATATGGATATGTCTTCTGAGATGGTTGTTTATGAAATGAGAGGCTACTTACTGGTTAATTAACTTGCTGAAAGCTGAAACATTGTAATGCAGTAATATAAAAAAAATAATAATAATAATAAAATAATAAAAATAAATTATTAATAATAAAATAAATAAATAAATATATTTATACACGTATTATTATTAATATTTAATTCATAATAATAGTATTTTAAAAATGAATACTGCAGTAATTATCCAGTGTAAGGCTCGTAACTATTTTTTTGGTTAATTCAAGGATGGGATTGAATTTTTTTTATGGCCAGTTTACTTCTTTCCAATATTTTCCCCCAACATATGTTTATAAGCGCGTTCCATAATAGAAAAAGTTTTATGTTAAATTGAGATTTTTACATATGTTTTATACAATGGTTATTTGGGAATAAATGCAAATAAAAAATTGTATGTCACAGAGCGAAAAACAATACAAATATACTGTATATATTTAATACAATTATAATTGTGTATAATGTCTATGCAAGAATAAGAAAAAAAAAAACAAGATGCTAATTAAACTCACTTATAACTCATTCAGATTTGTCTCGTTTGTGATCAAAAGCTCTAATTGGATGTGCCGATATTACGCTCTATAGACAGCTCCATGCTTCGAGCTCTCTGTCTCTCTCTATGAAGTGGCACTTCCTTTTGCAGAAGCGAGCTTTCCACTCGAGCAGGCTCAGCTGATTGCTTCTCTGGCTTTGTGTTAATCTCTTTTAGTAGTTTGTGTGTGTTCGAGTACGTCTGGTGCTCATTAGCGTGTGTGTGCATGTGTGTGTGTGTGTGTGTGTGTGTGTACCTCATTAGCCCCATCCGACACGGTGAAAGTGAAGTCGTCCGAGTGTTTCTCCTCTTCACTGGTATGGACGTACTGCACGCTGCGTGAGGCCAGGTCAGCCTGAGTGAACGTGCTGATGCGCTTGCCTGTAACATTACAATTCATGTTTATCTCGATGGTGACGTGATGAAGGACTACAGAACCACAATGCTTTTAAATTCAATTCATTTAAATAGAATCCCTTTTGTCAAATCTATCTAGGGAATCTAAATCTACAGTATATACTGTATCTGCTACATTTATTAAAAACATCAGCCAAAAAAACAAAAAACCTTGGAATTTTGCCTTCAGCAATAAATATCACTAATATCACCTTCCTGAGGCCTTCCACATGGCAGACGAGAAGCCTAGCACTGAACCACCAATGCCCCATCATTATAAAATTTAAATTTTTTACTTCATTTACGATACAGTACAATGCAAATGTCTTAAGCACATCACTCTTTTTTTTTTTTTTCATTTTTCATATTTTGCTTCCAAAGAGTCAGACTTTCTTGTATTTTAAGGTAGTCTTGAGATATAGCTCTCCAGGCTTTCTCAAGGACTTTTCGCCTCTCGTTCTCACCACATGTTTGCCTCTGATTTACAGGCTGATCCCTGTACCTGACCAATTTCAGAAGAATGCTTTCAATTTGTTAAGCGGCACAGTGACCTATGAATAATACAAGCAAAAATGCTAAAACAATACCTTAACTTTCACTGTAGTATAAATTTCTCTACTTTTGGATGGCCAGTCAAGAGAAGGTTATACAGTAGACGCACTTTTTTTTATCTCTCATATGATAATCTAGTAAGACTCGCAACTCAAAACCAAGCCAGGAGATTTCTAAAAGATTTTAGTAAAACACTTCACATCCTCAAAACATTTTTATGTACTCCCATAGGCTTCCAGCGGCTATGATCATTTTTCACTCCAGCTCTCAGAAGAAGTGTGGGTGTAAAATAATACCTATGAAACCCTTTAAATAGAATGAATTTGCCCAAAACACCTAGCTACTTTTTGTTCCTGGATTAAAAAAAATTAAATAAAACAGCAAGAACCATGTTTTTTTTTATATTTATATTTTTTTATATGGGGGCGTTCAAGTCAATTCAGGACTTTTGATTGTGCAGAACACAGTTATGAGAGTAAAAAAATCCATTAATTTCTTTATATAATCCCCTGCTACACTAATGCACTTATTCTAGCATTTCACTAGTTCTTGGATACCATCAAGGTAGAAGGTTTTCTCAGTACACTAGAGCCATGATCAGGCTGCCTGCTTCACGTCCGAAACGCCCTGCCTCCCGAAAACGCCTTTACTGAGTTTTAAAATATTTCACAGCAGCCGAGAGTCTCATCACTGTACTCTGCTTGAAGTCTTCTGCAAATGTCAATCTTTAACAAGAAATGTAATCACAAATCCCGGTTTGACTTGGTATACAGAAACTTAAAAAACTATCTAAAATTGTCACATACATACTGTATTGCGAAGTCTGAAAAGGTCTTTAAGTATTACTGTGTTTTAGTTTACTGGACCCACCTGCAGCCCTCAATACCCAGAGCATTTTTATCCATTTTTTCCATTACTATGCTTTAATAAATACAAAGGGGTCATATAGAGTGACATATCATTTTATTCAGCATAACCTAGGAAATATGATGAATGAAATTTTATTTTGTTTTAACAAACAGATTTAAATCGAACCCCCAACCCTGGAGGTGCAAGGTGTAAGTGATGATCAGTTTAGGGTTGGATTGCCTGCCTACTGTAGAAATGATGCATATGGTAGTGTGTGTACCTGGATTGTTAGACAGTTCCAGATGGCCCAGCTGGGTCTGTTTGGTGATACTGTAAACAAGTTCTCCAGGTTCACTGTCCTGGTCTGTGGAGGACAGCTGCAGGGTTGTGATCTTCGTTACTGTGTTCTCATCCAGCACCAACCCCTTATTCACTACTACTGCAGGGGGAAGTCTGTCCTCTGGGTGGAATAAAGTATTCCAGAATTGTTTAATTATTTATCAGAAGAGCGAGTGCTTTTGTTAATTATATATATATATATATATATATATCTTGGTGGCCACCTACCAAGAACAGTGATGAAGAAAGACTCATCGATCAGTTTGTTGCCCTCTGGATCTTCAAGGTTGAATTTGAAGGAGAAGCTGCCTCCACTTTCTCCTTTTTCGTGGATATACTCCAAAAAGCCTTGATGTAGCAAGAATGAAATACTGTTATATGGCACTAAAGGACTCTTGACTTGTTACCATATACCAAATCATATTATTTTAGAATCCATCAATCCATCACTGTGTGGCTTATAAAGAGAAACGTATGACGTCGTACCAGCAAGAGTTTAAAGTTACTTTCACTCTTGTTAAGTGTCAGTCGCTGACTGTTGGTTTCCAGTTGCACCAGTCACAGAAGCAAAGCAAAGCAAAATAACTGGTTAAATAAATAAATGAATCATAATCTGTTGATGATAAATGGCATTCGCTGAACTGTTGCATAAAAGCAATATCACACTCACGGCTGCGCTGTATTGCTGAATATAGCATCATCGTGATGTCTCTCGACCGTATCACATCCAAGCTGCAGTATATCCAGCACTACAGAACTCCCTCTCGTGTGATATTGCTTAATTATTCAACTAGCTCTAACCATTAATGCCATTTTGGCCCTTCAGATTTGAACCTCAACTGAAACAACCCCAGATCATAACACTGGTTACATTCTTTAGATCTTGTGATTTGTTCACCCGTCTACAGCAGTGAGATTGCCTTTCAAAGAGATTTTACAGTCATTTAAAAAACATACAATCCCAGGATTTTACCTGAAAAAGAATCCAGTATTTTAACGAATCAATTGAAAATGTGTAAGCGTTTGTCATTAACTAGGGTGAAATCGTGCAATATGTACTGTAGTGCTCCATCACTGTTCCTATGGTTATAGTTTAAAGAAAATGGAGGAACCTTTGTTGATGTCGTCCTGGGTGAAGCTCTTGACTGGCCCCTTGGCTGAGATCTGGACTTTGTTACTGCCTCTGTGAAGCTGCAGTGTGCCCACACTCAGGTCTTTAGTCACAGTGAACTTGAGTTTGAGGTTGTCTGAGTCGATGTCCGTGCCTTTCAGGTGCTGCTCTGTGATCTTAGATGAATAACCTGGTGGAAATGCGCAGAAATAATTCATAATCTAAAAAATGTATTAGTTGAATCATGGGCAGAAAAGCGTAAATATAATAAAGACAGGATTTCACCGGAATCAGACTGTAGTTTGGCAAAACACCAAAAAACAGAATTGTATTACTACTGGGAGGAAATTATAAAAAAATAAAATAAAATTGGCAGCAGATGACTGCACAGATTTGACTGTTGACACAAACCAATATTTGATGATGCATTTCGCACATTCCAGACAATTAGACTGGATTTCCTGTCACTGTTTTTTATTTTCAACTTCAACTGTATTCAGTACTCAGTTATTTAAAAAGTGTTAATTAAGTTTAATGAATGATATATTAAAAACCTACAGCCTGACCATTTAACCCATAAGGGCCCAGACTAATTTCCCCTTTATGAGAAAATTTAAGTCTAAACATAACACATTTTCCTGACAATGTTAGACGTAAAACCCTATGATATTCAGTGGTTAAGACATTGGACTACGGTTCAGAAGGTCCCAGGTTCAAACCCCACAACCACCAAGTTGGGCCCTTGAACAAGGGCCTTAACCCTCAACAGCTCAGATGTATAATGAGATAAAAATGTAAGTCGCTCTGGATAAGAGTGTCTGCAAAATGCCTAGCTGTAAACAGAGCACGTTAAATAAGAAACGTTATTATATCATTAAAATTTTTAAATAGGATGAATCTTATTTCCAGTAACAAAAAGCAAGGTTTGTTTTTTTTGTTTTGGATTTTTCCCTGATTTTCTCTCTAATTTAGTCGTGTTCAATTCCTCCCCGTCACTAGGGGGCTCCCACATTAAGGCTACTACTACCACTCAGTCGGGAGGACCAAAGACTATCACGTTGTTCCTCCAAACCACGTGACGCCAGCCGACCGCATCTTTTTCGAACTGCTCGCTCACGCACCGTTGGGGGCGGCGTATCACACTTGGAGGAGAGCTCGGCCAATCAGCTCTCTATAGACCTCCGGCTGCGAGAGGTTACAGCATCACCCGTGAATCGAAGTCGCGATCTCCGGATGATAGGGCGAGCGCTTTACCACTTTCACTATTTCACAGATTAGGGTCTTCATGAGTTAACGTTGAGGATAAAGCTAAATAAGAAACTTTCCAAAACATTTACATGGTTTATGACACCATGCGATAGACTGTTTTAGCCAGTCAGATGTTTAATATTCATGTTTTAATGCATGGTCTGTATATGTGTATGTTATTTGTAAATGCATTAATGGTAAGAAAATGATTGACTGTTGACAATGTTTCAGACTTCCCTCAGCGGTGCATTCCCATTCTTTAACCAACTTGCTAAAGACTGCAAAGCGATATAAAGTCATATAAAGATTTCACGCATCCTGTATTTGTGCTTCCATTGGCTAGCCACAATCTATCCTCTCACACTAACCTGCTGCTAACTGAAGGCCTCTGTTGATTGTGACTCTGGGCCCTTCACTCTTTCTGACATCCATGCTGAACTCCAGGCGGCCCGTCTCTGTGTGCACTCCGTCCGTTACGGAGAAGTGAACCTCGTCAGTCACCGATCCGTATGTATCGGGAGTGTACACCAGCAACTCGTCTAAGATGTCCTGGTAGGTGAAGGTGGAGCCCTGATGGAGCACCTTACCGGTCCCTAGAGGCTGTGAGTAGAACTGCCTCCTGCGCAGCTTGCCTATAAACAAGTTAAAAGAGTGTTGAAAGAGCGTGAAAGTGCCTGCAAATAACAATGACGTGAAGACAAACAAAGTGTTAACGCTGCTAATGAGACAATCCTAGCATGCGAAGAGAAGTAACTGAATTGAACCACAAAAGCCCCATTGTACGTTTGTGGATGAGACGTCTCCCTGCAAACAGAATACAAATCAACAGACCTGGATCCTGACCTGTATTTTTCCTGACCATTATTTTTTATAACCATGTGTCACCTAAATGGAGCAGACAGAAAATGAAAGCAACTGCTAGCCAAAGCAAATTTGTGTCTTTCACATCATTTCCACTTCAGAGTCCTCCAGGCTTTAATGCTGGGTGAATTTTTAGCTGAAAATAGAAAAGCACCAGAACCAAATCATACGAGCATTCCTCTTCACAAATCTTATTCACTGGAAGTAAATGGTGTTTAAGGCGGCATGGCGGTGTAGTGGTTAGCACTGTCGCCTTGCACCTCAAGGGTCTGGGTTCAATTCCCAGTGACGCTTGATTCCCGTCTCTGTGTGCATGAAGTTCGCGTGTTCTCCCCGTGCTTGGTGGGTTTCCTCCGGGTACTCCGGTTTCCTCCCACAGTCCAAAGACATGGAGATTAGGCTAACTGGCGTTCCCAAATTGCCCATAGTGTGTGTATATGTGTGTGCCCAGCGATGGATTGGTAACCCCTGTCCAAGGGTGCACCCCGCCTTGTGCCCTAAGTCTCCTGGGATAGGCTCCAGGCCCCCCGCGACCCTAAATACAGGATAAAGTGGTATAGACGATGAGTGAGTGAGTAAATGGTGTTTCATTCAAGACCATAATCCAAAACATAATGGCCATAGCATGAGGACAAAATTCATAAACAGTTAAAAACCTCTGTATACACCACACACAATTCTGTCACATTTTAGTTGCCGTCACAGTAAAGTACACAAAAGCACAACTCCATAGCAAATAATACAATAAATCCACAGTTTCCTTATTATCATTATCATTATTAATAATAATTCATTCATCCATCTTCTACAGGGTCTCGGAAGAGGTTTCTGGAGCCTATACCAGGAGCCACTGTGCACTAAGCGGGGTATACTCTGGACTGGGTGCCAATCCATCACAGGTCACGCATAAATTATTATTACTATTACTTTTTTAATCTATTTAACTCCTGTTCTTCATCAGGATTCTTAATCCTGATTCATTAAAACAGTAATAAAAAGCTGACCCTCTCCCAACTTGAGAGCCATAAAAGTAACAATGATGACCTTTCATTGCTTTTCATTTCAAGGTCTGTTCTAAGGCATATAGTGGCAGAACTAGAAAAAAAATGTATGACCACAATTATATTCACTAAGCACTGGCTAAGACTCTAATCTATATAAATAAAAGAAGGGTTTAGTCTGTACATTGGTCAGAACTCATTGGAGGACCAGTCTCGGAAAAAAAATCTGTCTGTATGTCTGTCCAGCGAGATTTTGTCACAGCATCAAAACTGGCTGAACGAAATTAAATAAAACTTTTCCAGTCCTTCGGTATTTGCCTGAAGCCAGAAATGACCTGCGCCATAACTGAAATCAAAATGTTGAGTAGAAGGAAGTTATGAGCAGTTATGTGCCAGATGACATCCAGCACTTTTTTTGAATGAATACAGTGCTTTTTCCCTTTGAGGTGGGCGTGGCTAACACATCACTCCACAGAGCCAATCAACTCGATAGTTTACCGCAAATGCACAGAGTATGCAGAAGACACAGAAAAGTTATGGCTTAAAGCATTATGTCTTACTCCAAAAAATGGTGCGTACACTATGAAAAGTGAACCTTGTGCCATAAATTAAATCAGCTTATTTTTAGCTATAATAAATTTTTTTACAATTATTCCTAATTTAAAACAAGAAAGAAAGAAACAGACCGTATGAAGGCTTTTTGATGATGGTAAGCACAATCTCATTTTCTGGCGTATCCAGGTCCAACACATTGAGGGAGGAATTGGTGATGACGACGCCCGTGTTCTCCTCCACGTGGATGCTGTTCACTGAGATGACCGGCACTCTTTCTTCCTTAGTATGCTGAAATTTGTACAAATTTAATTTCAATCCTGATTAAATTAACTCCCTCCTTCCTGCTAAAGAATTTAAGTGTGATTCAACTAATGCGTGATGTACACTGAAAAAACATAAAACAATGAGACCTGGATATCAATGGTGACATCAAAGGCTTCCGTCTGGCTGGATCCATCACTGATGTAGAAGCTAAAGACATCTTGGTGAATATTCACTTGGTGGACGTTTTGAACATAAAAGATGTGGTCGGAGGTGAGGTCCTCAATCGTGAACGGGACATCGGGGTTAATTATAAGAGCTTCACCGTTCGATCCAGCTGTGGACAAACGCGGAGCGCATACAGTCAAAACATGAACCCTAAGATTAGGTCATGGACTCATTTCCCAAGGATTTAAATCATAACGCGGCTATGCGAGACAAAATAAAAAGACAAATAAATAATAATAATAAAAAAGATATTTCTCAGGCCAAATATAAACTTTGAGCCAAAAAAAAAAAAAAAACACTGAGTGCGGCAATATATTAGCGTCATCAAACGGAAAAATTAACATTGCAAAAGACAGCGCTCCTCTGAGCATGAAATGAAAAATGAGCTTTATCTCAAAGTGTAGGAAAAAAAAAAGCTCTCATGATTCAGTACCCTTTCATGATTCGTGATTCATACCCTCTTTGATTACCTAGCATTTTCAGCTCTCCAAACAAGAACCCTTAAGAAAAATACCACATTGTCTCCTAGTTTTGCACTATTATTATTTTTTGAACATTATGAATGAGGCTTTTATTCTTGAACAAATTGATGAAGCTCATTTTTCAGACAGAGCTCCAAAAAACTTCAATGAATGCGAATTGGCTGTTTTTCATTCAATTTAGGAAGGAATATTCAGAGTGAGCCCATTAACATAAACAGACCCAAACCCCTACCCTATCACCCAAACAAAGATGTGTTCCCTGTTGAAACCGGTTCCCTCAAGAGTTTCTTCCGGAGTTTTTACTCTGCCACCGTCACCCTCGGCAGGGACAAGCTGGTAATTATGTTTTATACACATTTCCTTATTTTTAAAATGTATATATACATTTGATTCTGTGCGAATGATCATTGATAATGAGAATCAGGGATGAGTAGGGCTTAGTATTCCAATGATATGCAGAAAAAATACATCTTAAAACCATGACTACATGATCAAATGATGACGGTTACAGATGTCGGCTTCTGCATCAAATCGAGCTCATTAGACAAGTTAATGTTTTTCCTGTTTGTAAAATGGTTTCATTATAATGGTTTACTATGGATAGTGTTTTACATTGGCATTGGTGACTCAGTGGCAAGTTGCTCGTCTGCCATGCGGAAGGCCCGGGTTCAATTCCAACCCAATACCCAAACCCTAGCCACTCAATGCAGTGTCGGCCCCAGGGTTGGGTCAGGAAGGGCAAACCTGTGCCAAGTTGAGTGCGGAGCAGATGGTCCATGACGGGAGCAGCCGAAGACTAACAATGAATAACTTTCCGAGGCAAAAAATCTACTCAGATTTAAAACCCACCTCGTTTTGTATTCTCGATAAAGCCATACTTTGGAGGACTGATCATCCACACAAGCAGATCCTTTTGTGATGTGTCAGGGTCAGATGCTATGATATGATTGGCTGACAGTTGTACTCGGCTTCCTTCCCGAACCTGAAAATATACAAAAAAGTGTAAAGTCTCCTTGATTTCAAAACACTTTCAACAAGAAAATGAAGGGAATGCTAACCTTGATACCGCTGCGGACAGTGACTACAGGTGGCTGTCTCTGCACAGATGTGATGGTAATGGTGCACATCTGGTTGTCCAGGCGATTGTTCTCAGCATCATAGACAATGAAGTGGAAGATATCTGTGACAGGCTGGTTACCGGTGTCAAGCGATGTGACGTACCTGTGACGTAAATGATTTAATTTGTACCTACAGGTGCACTGGATTCATTCATCCGGGTACGTTTTATTTAATGATGGTGACATGAAATACACAGTTTCCACACATTAGTAAATATAGCAAAAATGTTACTAATATGTAAAAAATATTAGGATATATACTGTAGAACATACAGCACACACACTTTTTACATGTACAGTAGTCAGACTATACTTGTCTATTTTTCTTTCAGTCCACCAGTATAACCTTCTGACCGAAGACCTCTCCAAGGTTTTGTTTTCCTTGCTCAGGAAATGTACTGAATTTTATTTCAGTTGCATTAAAGCCAATAATTAGCTCAGCTTGGGTATCAGTAAACGTGCATATACATTTCAGTTTCATCTCGATAGCTTTTTGCACATCCCTAGACAAATGCGCAACACAATTCCGAGGATATCTCCTTACATTCACAGACTAGTGCTAAATATCATGAGACTGCTGAATAATGATAATAATGTTCTGTTTTTCTACAGTCGTTCTATGCACACGCAAGTCTGTAACAGCAGGCACTTTCATCAGTTGTACATTTACAGTATGTTTATGCAAAAATAAATAAATTATTAAATTGAAGCACTACAACAATGCACATACTAATGGCTAAAAGGTTCCAGTGAGCATAATGTGAACATTTGTGCATTAAAAGCATTGCAAAGCTAATGTGTAATGAATAACATAACTCATGATTGCTATAAATGATACAACAGTACCGGATCTTGTGTTGGTTGATGTCCTCCATGGTAAAGGAAGAATACTCATTAAGTTCTTCATGGTCTGAGGCAGACTTTGTCCTGGCGAGTATCCCGTACATGGGCACAGAAACAAGCTGGATACGAATCTTATCATCGGAGGAATCGTTGTCCTGAATATGTGGATTGAAACAAAGTGCAAATGAAGCATATCCCCTGTCGATGTTAATGAACTGTCTGAAAGAAGATGATACACAGTACAACACACAGCTAATTATCGTTCCATACTGTATAATCCACATGATCTCACCACATAAGCCAGATGCGAGCGTGTGATGACGGTGCTGCTCTTCTCTGCCACTTCCATCGACAGCAAGGCCTTTGGGTCACGCCTGGGACCATCGCCTTTGACTTCCAACACATTCACCTGCACGGTGGTGGATGCCATGGACATCCCATCCGTTACAGAGAAGATCATGGTGTCCTCCTCAGTCGCGAGACCAGAATGCTCGTACTGAAGGACGTTCCTGGTGATGTCGCTGAAGGTAAAGGTGTCACCTGATCCAAAGTTTTAGCATAGAGAAACGCGATATTTAATATCTGTGCAGTTGTTGTTTTTTTTCGGTAAGTGTATTTTCGCACTATAATAGACATGGACAAAAGGGTCAGAAATGCTATTGAATACAGAAACTATTATTAGAAACATTTTAGAAGATTAAACCTTTCAGAATCACAGAACATACAGTGTAACTAGGCGGTTCCCGCGAGGGGCAGAACTGCGTAAAAATACTTCGCACTCTACATTCTGAGGGCTGATACCCCAAGGAGTCGAGATCACCCAGACGCCCTGATACCTGCACACTTTGTTCAATCATTAGGTAGCACCAGTAAGGTATCAGGGCCAACGAAGAAGCCGGTGAGAAAGAGAGACTGAGTGCGGCACATGGTCAGTCAAGTTTATAAAGTTTAAGTGTAAAAGCACAAAGATCAACACATACAAATCCTCGGTAAGGTCGGAGAGGATAGGCAAAGTTTTACTCTTAGTTTCCAGAGCCCTGTCAGGTCTCAAGGAAATATCAGAGCTCTGTCGGTTGACCCCCTCAGAAGTCGTGCGTAAGGGCTCTTATAATTATTATTACATCCTGCGTAACAATAAAGCACATTCTTAAAAATTGGTTCCTCAAGTTTTTTTTTTTTTGATTATTAGGAGGCTAATTAAGCCTGATTAAAGAACACTTCATTTTAAGTGATCCAGCACAGAACCCTTTTCTGCTACAAGTGCACGAATGGATGTTCAAAAGGACGTACCATTAATCATTGGTGTCTGAGAGCCAAAATCCACCCTAATCAGTGTACCGTGTACTGGACCCTCCACCAGCTCAAACTCGAGCTCATCTGGTGCAGTGTCAGCATCTGTTACTGCCAACTGCTGTCCACCTAGAGGCCAAGGAGAACCAGAAGGTGAAACAAACTGTACATTCTCACAGGCGACGTTTTGAAGAACATTGTTTAAATGTTTTTAACCCTGTTCCTTTTTAAACCTTTTTATCTTAATGGATCATATTAGTAAAGACTAACCGATTGGTGCTCTGCCTCCGAGGCTAACCTCAAGCACTGGGTCCAAGATCTGAAAAACTGGAGGTTGCTGATGGTTGGCCAACAACAGGATGGAAAAGTCCATCTCAGGGGTGGTATGATGACCATCAGATACTGCAACATAAAAGCCAAGTGGTTAAGAGATTACAATATACTACAGTAACATCCTAGACATAACTGATTAATAAAACAGTACAGTATATCATCATTGCCTTCTCAATGAAGAATAAACAGAAGTGCATCCTGTAATCACATCTTTTATGGGTTGTCATAACTAATATAAATCTGCCAAGAACGTTAAAAGTGTTTCCAGTAAGAAAAGATAAGCACATGATATACTGTACAAACTGTATCAAAGCAACTAAGACAAAAAAAACTAAAACAAGGCTGAATGGATAAATGAGGTGGAAGAGATCAATCTCTAGAGTTGTATTTAACTTTGGTTCCATTCAATATTAAAAACACCGTTCATATCACAATACATCATAGGCGAGAGTGAACAGGAGCCGTTGCCAGGAGAGACAATAAAAAAGGAAAAAAAGAAAAAAGAAAAACCATGAGCAAGGATGAAATGACAAATGGGCTGTGTAATTGAGCACTTCTTCACATCTTTCTTATAGATAATAAAAATTGTCATGTGCACTCGCACTAAAACACTGAGGAGTATTGCGGCCTATGAGTTAAATATATTCACAGGAAGAATGGAAATTTTAGACAAGCAGTAAAAAAAAATTTCAACGTGTGTTTTAAGATTTTGTATATTTAGCTTTGAAGAAATGTTTATACTAAAAGCTTAGCCTTATGATGTTAAATTTAATGTGTATTACAGTAACAGTGTTTGTTTAGTTGAACTGCTTTCCTGTCAAAAGGCATTTGAATACAATTGCAGATTTTACTAAATTTAAGCAGGCCTAAAAAAAAAAAAAAATGGTGATAAGAAATAAATTTTTCGGGCCTCCGAGTGGCGCGGTGGTAAAAGCGCTCGCCCTATAATCTGGAGATCGCGAGTTCGATTCCCGGGTGATGCTGTAACCTCTCGCAGCCGGACGCCTAGAGAGAACTGATTGGCCGAGCTCTCTCAGAGGGGAGGGATGAGAGGTTCTCCCACATTAAATCACGGCTCTACAGCCAATTAGGGGCGTCTGTGAGCTCACGTAAGCGGAAGGAGCGGATAGCGCTGTCCTCCGAGTGCGTTACGCCGCCCCCAACGGTACGTGAGCGAGCAGTTCGAAAAGATGCGGTCGGCTGGCGACTGATAGTCTTTGGCCCTCCCGCCTTAATGTGGGAGCCCCTAGTGACGGGGAGGATTTGGACAAGACTAAATTAGGGAGAAAATCTGGAAAAAAAGAAAAATAAATAATTTATATATATATATATATATATATATTTTTTTTTTCCCCACCATTAAATATAATATATAACAGAAACACTAGTATAGTTGACATATGCAGAAAAAAAAAACAATCAGTCTGTATTTGAGTGGTCTGTCATAAATC